>PVLD010011499.1:0-64925 GCA_004027595.1 Dinomys branickii
TTTTTTTTTTTTTTTTTTTTTTTTTTTTTTTTTTTTTTTTTTTTTTTTTTCTGTTGTTGAGAGGAACAACTGTCTGACTAAATTTGCATGTCTATATATGGGTCCATACATCTACAATTCGAAGATATCAATGGATAAAGCAACAACTACTGTTGAGACCATATCACCTTTTCTATAGATTAGTTGTGATTGTACTATTTTCTATGATAATGGGTGTCTGTCAATATGTTTTTGTACTTTTATGTTTCTAAAATAAAAAAAAAAAAAGTCAGCATGGTATTGGCAAGAAATAAATAACAGACCTAAAGATCAATGGAGCAGAATAGAAGATGCAGATTCAAATCCAAACGCATTCCTCTACCTTATCTTTGATGAATGGGCCAAACATGATCACTGGAAGAAAAATAGTATCTTTAATAAATGGTACTAGAAAAACTGGCTTTCCACATGCTTAATACTAAAACTGGACTGATTCCTATTATCATGCACTAAACTAAAGTGAAACTGGATGAAGGATCTAAATATTAAAATGGAAACACTAAATCTACTTGAAGAGAAAATACATAGAAGTCTTGAAGATGTAATCGTAAACAGAGACTTCCTGGACAAAACCCAGACTGCATGGGAAATACTACAAAGAATCAACAAATGGGGGTCTTACTTTACAAAAGGCTTTTGCACAACAAAATAAATCACCCAGAGAGTGAAAAAGAATATACATAATAACCAAGTAGGATTCATCCCAGGTATTCAGGGATGGTTCAATATATGCAAGTCAAAAAATGTAATATGCCAAATTACCAGAACTGAAGACAAAAATTACATGATCATTTCAACAGATGCAGAAGAAACATTTGACAAAGTCCAGTGACAAATCCAAGACAACCCACAAAATGGGAGAAAATTAGAACCAGTGTCTCTCAGACAAAGGTCATAGAACACACAAAGAAAGAAAAAAAATCAGATCCCCCAAATTTATGGACTCAATCCAAAAATGGGCATCTGAGATGAATATACGCTTCACAGATGAAGGCATACAAAAGGCAAATATATGAAAAAATGTCTGTTGGCCATCTGAGAGATGCAAAGTAAAGCAGCTCTAAGATTTCACCTCACTCCAGAAAGAATGTCTATCATCAAGAAATCAACCAATAACAAATTCTAAATGGCTGTGGGGAAGGAGGAACCCTTATCCACTGTTGGTGGTAGTGTAGACTGGGGCAGCCATAGTAAAATCAGTGTGGAGAGTCCTCAAAAATCTAGAATTAGAGATCCCATTTGACTCGGCTATTCCTCTTCTGGATATCTTCCCAGAAGAATTAAAAAATCATACCACAGTGATATATGTTCACTTTCATGTATAGCAGCACAATTTGTAATAGCTAAATCTTGGAAACAACTGAAATGCTCATCAACTGAGGAATGGATAAAGAAAGATATGTTTCTTAATATATAATGGAGTACTACTCAGCCATAAAGAATGATAAACTTGAGACTTCTATAATTAAATGGATGCAGCTCAAGACCACTCTCATACGTGAAATAAATCAGACCCACATGTGTAAACATCACATAGTCTTACTAGTGTGAGAAGCTGAACAAGACTATAGGACCCAAAATGTACAATAGATAATGTGAAGTGGGAAGAAACTGTTCAAAAGGAAAAAAGAAACCATGATGGGGGAAAGGGGAAAGGATAGAGGGGAAAAGGATATGGATATATATAGAACAAAGATAGATATACTGTTAGTTTCTCTGAATTCATTGAAGAGAAAGTTTTGTGCTGATATTATTTGGACCTTATCTGACGCTCATATCTCATATCCTGAGTAACTACTCTGAAGATAACAACACGCAATGTATTAATTGTTGTTATTCTCCTATTACCTTGTTGTAAGGTTCTGTTTTATTGTTTCTTTTTATAATAAAAAAGATAAAAATTTTTCTTCACAGAAACAAAGGCACAAAACTTCCCAAACATGGATAAAGAATTTGACATACAAATAAATGAAGCATATAAAACTCCAAATAGCCATGATGAAAAGAAATCTACACCAAGTCATATAATAATGAAGATTCCAGAAACTCAGCACAAGACAAAATATTAAAAGCAGTTGGAGGAAACAAACAAATCAACTCTTAAGGAAAGCCCATGAGAATCACAGCAGACTTCTCAAGACAAATCCTCAAATGAAGGAGAGCATGGAATGAGCTATTTCAAGCCTAAAAGAAAACATCCTCCAACCCAGAGTGATGTACCCCACAAAATATCTTTCAAAATCAATGGAGAAATAAGATACTTCCAAGACAAAGAACAATTGAAGAAATTCATTATCACAAAACCAGCTCTCCAAAACATACTTTCTTTTAGAAAGAGAAAACAAAGGCACCAAATACAAGAACACCAATAGAAAGAAGTCAGCAGACAGGGCAAGCAACTAAACAGGGGTGAATACAGAAAACCAACAACAAGAAAATAATATGAGAAGAATAAGCTAATGTACATTAGTTATAACTGTCAGTGTAAATAGTCTTAATTCACCCATAAAAAGAAACAGACTGCCAGAATGGATCAAGAAGGAAGATCCAATAACATGCTGTATGCTAGAAACCCATTTAACTTGAAAAGAAATCCATAGACTGAAAGTCAAAGGATGGAAAACAATACTCCATGTGATAGGAACCCAGGTAAAAGCAGGGGTAGCTATCGCACTTGCAGATAATGTGAACTTCAGGACAAGACTAGTCAAAAGAGACAAAGAAGGACATACATACTTGGTAAGGTAAAACTCGAAGAAGAAGAGATAACAATCATAGTGATAGTGAGGTCAGAAACAAAGTGGCTTAGGATAAGATCCTAATAAAACAACAAAGCTGGAAATCACAGCTATGACTGGAAATCACAATATGGAAAAAGTATTAAATAAATTAGACTTCATCCTACCATCAAACAGCGTGATCAGGAATTAAGAAAAATGCTCTTGCCTTTGCATCCCCCCCTCCTGTAAATCATTATATCACTGGCTCAGAAAATCCAACACAGAAACCATGAAAATGAAGAAGAACTCAAAATATGCTCAAAGATACTTTAAGAATAAAAGAATGAAAATAAAAATTTCATAAGGAGATCAAATTTTTACTACATCAAAAGTTTTAAAAGCTATTGCAAATGTTACCATCAATAAAGAAAAGACACCACAAAAGTATTTGAAAATATACAAGAGTCTAGTATCTATAATATACATGAATTCTTGCAACTCAATAATAAAGATGAACAGTCAAATTTTTAAACGAAATTCAAAGACATTTCTTAAAAGAAGGTATATCAATGGCCAGTAAACACACGAAAAAATGCTCAACATCTTTCCTTATTAGAAATGCAAATCAAAATCACAAACCACAATGAGATACCTCTTCATGTGCATTAGAATGGCAATAATAAAAAGCACAGGCAGTGACAAATGTTTTTGAGGAGATGGAGATACTGAAGCCCTCATACACCGCTGGCGTGAAAGTAAAAGCTGCAGCCACTCTGGAAAATAGTTGGGCAGTTTTAATGTAGATTTACAACATAATCAGGAAATTCAACTCTTGGACATATTCAAGACAAATAAAAACACATCTACAGAAAAACTTGTACACAAATGTTCATAGCAATTTGACTTATAATAGCAAAATGGTGAAACAGCTCAAATGTCTACTAACTGATCAATGGATAATTAAGGTGTGAAATATCTTCATTAAGGAATATTAGCCAACAAAACAAACCATAAATTACTGACAAGTATTACAACATACATGTACTGTAATGTAGTATATTAGGTGAGGGAAGGTAGTAACAGAATTGTATCATTCCACTGGTATGGCAAGTGTGCAGAACAGGAAAAGCTGTAAAGATGGAAAGCAGATCAGTGATTTCTTAGGACTTTCTTAGGCAATTGGGCTGAAGCGAAGAAAAGTCCAGTAGATCTGAAGTAATTTTAGAGGTTACAAAAGTGTGCTAAACTTAGGTTGTGGTGATAGTTGCAAAAGTCTGTAAATATACTTCAAATTAATTGTATATAATTTACATATCAATACAACTAATTCTTTTACATTATAAACAAAAGTAGAAGAAAAACTAATTAGAAACTTAATAAATGGAAGGTTATATGCATAAAATGCAAAAGCAATGTCCTCCATGTAACAATAACTACTTAAAGGATAAGCAGAAGGCAGACACGACCGAATGAAAAATATCAAAAATTAAAAAAAAAACCACTCAGAATCATACTTGGTGTAGGTGTTAAATTTCCATTTCTGTAGCCAAATATCTGAGAAAAACCACCTAGAGGGGGAGAGGTTTGTTTTGGTTCATGTTTTCAGTCCAAGTTTCAGTCCATGGTCATCTGGCTCCGTTGTTCTTTGGCCTGTGCTGAGGCAGAAACATCCTGGCAAAAGAAGGAAGTGACCGAGGAAAGATGCTCACCTCACGGTCAACAGGAAGAAAAGGTGGAGAGAGGGCAGAGAGCAATGGGCTGGGCCAAGATGTAGTTCCCAAGAGTATGTTCCTGTAATGGTTCATGCACTGTGTCAATTTGCGAAGTTTAGAAGTTTAACTCAGCAGGGGGCAGGGTCCTCACCTTGTAAACATCCCCACCGTGCAAGAGGAGGGCACTAAGATGGTGCGGGTGGGTCGCCTGCATATAATATAAGGCAGGAAAAGAGGCTTGCTCTCCTCCCTCCTCTTTTACTCTTGTTGCTTTTGCTGTCCGCTGCTACCTTGAACTGTTGCCCCTGTGCCGTGCTGCCCTGCCTTGATTACGATTATGGACTGATTATGGACTCAAACCTCCACAAACTGTGAGCTAAGTAAACCCTTTCTTCCTTAATTTTGGGCCTTGAGTATTTTGTCTCAGCAACAAGAGAAAAGTCACTAAGACAGTTCCCATGACCCACTCCCTTCCACTAGGGGCCATTTCCTAAGTTTCCGTCCTTTCGACAATGCCATGAAATTATGTCACCAGTGCAAGAAGCCACTGATGAAGTGAGAGCCCATGTGATCCAAGCACCTCCCAAGGACCTGCCTCTGAACGTTGCTGCCTTGGGAACCCGGCAATCAACACGTAAGTCTTTGAGGGACGTTCCCATTACAAATCATAACAGTGTGGAATGTGAGAATCTATGGTAGGGAAAGTTAAGTTGCATGGAGAAGATAGGTGTGATTAGAGCTTGATATATTTGTGCATGGCGAGTCACTGTTAAGCCCATTAATTTGTGCAACTAATGCACATTAGCGATTGTAATAAAATAAAAGAAGTGTCAAGGTCTTGGTTAAACTAACTCAGCATCACAGAGATGCAAATTCTTCCCAGGGTTGCAGACCATTTGACAATTCTGTTCACAAATACAACAACATTTTAAAATAGAGTCTCCAACTGATTTTTAAAGTTTATAAAAAAGACAAGATTAGCCATGAAAATCCTGAAAAGAGGACTAATATGAGCTCAGTAGATAATACAGATAGATGATAGAATGGTAGATAGATAGAAAGAAAATGTAAGTTCTGTGTATTTGTTACAGCGGAGTAGGAAATAGGTGATGCTCCTAATTAGAATACCTAAAAAAAGTTTATAAAAGTTCTGTTATAAAATGTGGACAGGCTGTAGGGAAATCACAAGGAATTGTACAGTTTCCCTGGTAGCTCTCAAACTGTTGAACATCCAAGAGGCTCCAAAGACCAGAGAGGAGGAAGCAGTTAATTGGTTCTAACAAAGTGGACTGAGTGGCCTCTAGAGGCCTGCTGACCTGTGTCAAGGGTAACAGACACATCCAGGAGCCCTCAGAGAGATGCCAGGAGAGTCCGTACCTCTACCCTGCTCTCCTACCTTCCCTGTTTTCTCCAGCAGCTTCCCATAACCAAAAATCAAAGGCAAAGCATTGACTACATTTCTTTCATACCATGTTCCCAGCGCTGAGGACGGCGGACAGAAAGTGGGTAAAGGGACTCCCAGGAGTAGGTAGAAGGCGTAGGATGCAGTCTGAAGCAGAACAGTGACGTCGTATGGATAGACATAACAAATGTAGACAGAACAGAAAATCAGAAATAGGACCAGGTATACATGGAAATTTCATAAGGGAAAGGAGATGTCTCAAATTAGGTAGAAAAAGATAACTTTGTGATAAATGGTGTCAGCACAACCGAAGACATTTGAAAAATGATAAAGTTGTGTTCCTAACTCACGCTATTCAGCAGAAAAGAACTCTAAATGCATCAGAAACTTAAATGTGAAAAACTAACCATACAAAGATTAAAATGAAACACAGACAAATTGTTTTTAAGCTGGGAGTGGCAAGAGTCTTTTTTCCATGACTCACAATCCAGAAGTATTACAAGACTGATACAGTCTTTTTTAAGTTTTACATGACAAAACACCATAGACAGCCAAAATCAAAGGACATGACAATTGAAAATATTTGCAACTTACATTGTAAAGGGTTAGTTATACTAGTACATTTTAGAACCCTGTAAACAGAGACAAAATAGGCAAAAGACATAGATAGATCATTGAAATAATAACAAGTTCTTACACATATGAACATATACCCAACTTCACTCAGAGAGAATGCAAGTTTAAACTCCACTGAAATGTCATTTCTCACTAGACTGGAAGAAGCTCAAGGGTGTAGAAACATACTGTTTGCAGCAAACCATCATTCTCATATGTTGCTGGTAGAAGTTTAAAGTGTTCAGTTCCTATAAAAAGAAATTTTATAGCATTTAACAAAATCACACATGTACTTACCCTTTGACCCAGAAAACCTACTTCTAAGAATTAACCCTGAAGATACACTTCCACAACTAGGAAAACATATTCATTTTAACGTTATTTCTGAGATCAAAAAGTCTGGAAACGCCATAAATGTGCCTCATTCAGAGAATGGTCGAATAATCAGTCTCCACTGTAAATGATCACTTATCCCTAAACATTGAAAAAAGTTCTCTATGTACAGATTTGGAATGATGTTTTTGGTATATTTTATTAGCAAAAATGTAAGATATTGAATGTTATTTATGATGTTACCCTTTTTGGTCAAAACCGATGGGAAATGTGCATTATTTTTACAAACAGAAAACACCGGAAAGATACATTAGAAGCTAACATATGAGGTGTGATTGAAAAATATGGAGGGGTTAAATTAAAAAATATATTACATTCAGACACATTGACATTAATTCCTCTCAGAAATAGTCCCCCTCCGTCTGAACATGTTTATTCCGTAATTCTTTTGAGCCATATGCAATTCTTACCGTATTCCTACCCTGTTCTTACCGTAATTCTTACCCTATTTTGCAGTCCTCTTTGGTGTGCATCTTTAGTGAAGCTGTCGTGGCTGCCTTAGAATCCTGAACTGATTCCGACACTTACCTTTCCTACTCATCTGACTTTGGAGAAGAACCAGAAATCACAGTGTGAAAACTAGTGACTAAAATTGATGAGGACATATTGGGCGTGTTGTTGTGCTTTTATGAGCAGTGTTTTTATTGGACGGTGCTTGGCAGCATTCACCACATTTTTGATCATACTTCATAAAGACATGAAAATGTAAACAAAAAAGATAATCTGAAGTTTAAAATAACATAAAATAATAACCTTGCTTATATACTAAATTTGTTATATTAACACAGAAAAAAGATTTCAAGAGACTTTTAAACATGATCCTCAGACTATATATCTTAAGAAGAATGAAGAAATCTTAAACATCATTTAATAATTTCATTGCTAATATTCATAAGGCAATTATAACTTTGGAATTATTTAGTGTACCCTATAAGGTAAATATACGAAAAATAGTTCTTTCTTTTAATGTCGATGAAGTTCAGTGGGAACCTAATCCAAAGGTGTTCCAGCTCTTTCTATAAATGGAAAAATAAGCCATGTATGATGGCACATGCCTGGAAATGCAGCAGTCTGAGAGGCTGAGGCGAGAGGGTTATAAATTCAATCCCAGTGTGGACATTTAAGCAACTTCATGATACCTGTCTCAAAACTTAAAAAAAATTTAAAGGGCTGTGGTTGTAACTTAATACAAAGACCTTGAATTAAATCTCTAGATCCCCAGGACCATATAAGAAAAACAAGATGAGACGAAGTGTTATATATAATTTATGTAATCTTCCCAAATACTTGATATCATTTCTAGATTACTTAAAATATCTAATACAATGTAAATAGCTATTATGTTTTATATTATATTGTTTAGGTAATAACGACAAGAAAAAGTCTGTGCATGCTAAGCACAGATAAAATTTTTTTTCAAATATTTTGACACAATATTGGTTAAATCCATAGAGGCAGGTCTCTAGGTTATGAAGTGATGATTATGTATGTGTTATTCGCAACTAAGGTGCTCAGTTTGAGATAAAAGGAGATAAAAGTTTGAACTGAGTTATTAAGAATAAATTCTGTAATATCAAATTTCAATTACGAATATCAATGTGAACTCATCATTTTATTTAACAAACGGATTTTCTAGTTTTACCCTCTGGGTGTTCCTAGAAAAAATGACCTGCTAATAGCTCTGAGTTCGCCTTGCCCCGTCCTGATTTCCTGTGTGCCATTTCCTAAAAGGAAACAGCTGAAGCAATGGTGGTCCCAAAGTGAGGTCAGGAAAAGCACAAAATGAAACTTTCTTTAGCAGAAGCAAGAATGTTGAAAACCCATCAAAAAGCTACAAAAACTAACGTATAGAGGCTCCCACTGGCCAAATTTGGGATACCGTGAGCATTAAACAGAAAAATAAATATGACTGTAAATCATAGTGTTAACAAAAACTTGCTGGTCCATAGTGATTCTCAAACGTGTGAAAGAACATGATAGACAGGTAGACATGACCTTGGAATTGGGTGACCAGAGGAAATAATTATTTACTTTGTCCTTTAGAATACGCAGCATTTCATCTGACTGAGTTTTTGAAAGCTTTTCTTTACCAAATATGCCAGCTAATAATTGCAAGATAAATGAGAGATTACAAAATTCTAAATTTACAGTCCCTGATGAGGTAATTTTCTTACATATGGCTACAAAATTGTGGAGTAATGCTTGAAATACAGTTAACAAAGGTGGTTCTCTGGAGAGTGTGTTTTCGGCATGTGGGGGAGTAACGAGGGCGTGAGACAGTTTGCTCTATAAGCTTTGTCCATCTGTCCTCTTCAAAACTCTCATCCTAAGCACATAGTGTTTTATGATGAAAATGTAGCTTAAAAATCTATTGGAAGCTCCTATTTTGCAAATCACTACTTTTTCTAAAGGACCTGCTTAGCTGTTCCCTCATTTAGGCAAACTTTCCTGACCTCCCCAAGCACTTATTTGCTGACCTTTGTTATTATACTTACCATGTTTGAAAAATATAATTGATTATTGTTCTATAGTTCTGTGCACTAACATTCCACCAAATTACCACAGTGCTTGGGCTTTGGTTCCTGTTGCCTATTTGGCACACAGTAGGGTAAAATAGAAGTACAGTAGTTGTTCAATCAATGGGGAGTGTTTAAGAAAGTAGATATGCAAAGGGCTTTGGAATGCTGGTCATCACAACCAACTCATGGCTGACATTCCACTGGAAAAAAATCCTCTGAGAGATTTAATTATATAGAATTCAACAAGTAACTATAGAAGAAATTATGCAACTTCTTTGGACCTTTATTTTTCTCATCTAAAAAGGTATGTGGGTGAGAGGAAGAGAAATGCAAGCTGTCGTTAGGAATAATTGGGAAGAAAATGTGCTGAATAATGATGTGTTGAATAAATAAATGAGTGACTACATCATAGGGTTTATAAATAAGTCAGTAAATGGGTGAAAAGATTCAAGAGGGAGATTAAGATTAAGGAAGGAGCCAGAAAAGGACTGAGGAGAATGGAAGGATGAATGGATGGTTACACGAATGGGTAGATGGGTGACTGTGTGGATGAATGAATAGATGGAGGGATGGATGAATGGATGGTGGGTGGATGGATGGAAGGATGATGGGTGGGTGGATGGATGGGTGGGTGTATGGATGGATGGTGGATGGATGGATGGTGGATGGACGGATGACTGGGTAAGTAGATGAAAAGTGAGATCAGACTAACTTATTATTGGGTTAGGTAAAGCGTCGATGAGCACAACAGACAAAGTTAGTTGTCTTTTGCTCCAATCATGAGCTTTCCCCTGTGTTCTTTTATAAAATTGTTTTTATCTTAACTCCAATCATGAGCTTTCCCCTGTGTTCTTTTATAAAATTGTTTTTATCTTAAAAATTAAAAAGACTAACCAAATAACAGTGAAGACAAAATCAAAATGACACAAAAACAACAAAAACGATACATGACCTCAAAACAGAATGATGGGAATTAACAGTGGTTGCTACATTACAAACTGTTATCTTCATCAAAGTTGCTCAGTCCGCCAGACATAAGAATGATTGAACAAACAATCAAAGACAGTAACAAGTAATAAAAAAGCATTGGAAATGATGCAGAGCTTCACCATACAAGATAGCAGGAGTTCAACAATGGTTCTTATGCATATTGTTGTTTTCAGATCAGTCTTTCTGATTACCAAATTTAAGAATGCAAAATTGGTCAAGAAAAGAGAAAATTTTAAGTATTGATTGTTCCTTTCAATAAACCACAGACCTCAGCAATACACCTATTCCAGTTATCCTTGTATATACATATAAATTTTGGTTTTCACTTAAAAAACCAAAATAACAAAAACAAATATATAAACTAAACAGCATAGAGAACAATAATGCATAATTTCAAAACATGGTGATAGGATATTAACAAAGGTTGTTGTGTTACCTAATGTCATCTTCAAAATGGTTGCACACATAACCAGATATAAGCATGCAAGATTGATCAAACAATTACACATTTACAGCTCCTTTTGATAAACCAACAGATATTAGCAGTACAATTATCCTAGCTGACCTGTGATTAAGATTGATTGTTTGCATAGATGTCATAAAGGTGACTCCTTCCTAAGTTTGGGTCTAGGTATGGCTGCTCATGAGTGATTCACTTCATTCAGCCTGGAATCACCTACAAAGACAAGATTTTTGAGTCCCTGACTGAGGATCAGCTATCATTTTGCCAAGTTGAGGAAAAGACTCACAATTCACTCTCAAGTGAGGTAATTTGATGGGAAGGAAGCAGGTACTTTTAGGGTGGAGCTGGATGCTTGCCTCTAACAACCATGAAAGAAAAAAAAGTAAAATTCACCAGCTTGTATGAATGATGAGGTACCTCCGCCTTGCAGAGTGAGGAAAGTAGAAGAACAGGTCAGCACCACACTGTGGTAGAGAACTCAGGCCGAGGCAGAGACTTCTGCCCAAGATCTAAACTTGAAGTTCACTGATTGAATAATCTTTGGCTTTCTTGTCCTTGAGCCTTCATTTGCACATCTGAAAAATCAAGGACAGATATATGTCCCTCACCCACCTTTTCAGGACAAGCCCAGATATTGTTCTACCCAAGGCTGACTTGCCTTTCAGTTTCTTCTCATTTCTGAATTTCTCTCTTCTTTGTGCTGATCATAATTACGCTGCTTTGCCTCTTTTGCAAGGGCACTGTGAAGATCAAATGAGATGATGGATGTGAAAGTGATTTAAACTGGCAGAGAATGAGCTGAAAATGTGAATGTCAGATAAAACTCTGAGGCAGCCCTTTAATTTCTGAAATGGAGAGATGGCAGCAGATATAGTAGAGAGGAAAATATATTTTGGGAAAGTATTTTGTTCTGTTCAAAGACCACAACAGACTCCCTGCTGTACTTTCTTCCTGTGAGGAGAAAGTTCCTGCAACAATCATTTCCTCAGGTCAAGGCTCACCAAGGGACTTGCTAACCACAGGAGAGCTCTCTAGCTATCATATATCCCTGGTTCTGGGGGCCCAGGGCATAAGTGGACAGATGTACCCTGGACACCCCACTCAGTGACCTTGGGCAATTGACACCTCCTCTTCTGAAGTCTCAGTTTTCTCACTTGGAAAATTGAAGAATAAAATCTCCCTAAGTTGCTGCAAAAATCAACTGAATGACTTAGTGAAAGTATTGTGTAGAATTGGGAGTGCTAAGGACAGGCACTCTTTCCTCAAACTGAGATTGAGTAGCTTACTTGGAATTAGGTAAACAAATTTAGAAAAATCCATGGCAATGTCTTCAAGACTCAACTACAAAACAAGTCTTCTAAGAATCTTGAGAATTGCTCCACAGTATTCTGACACTGCAAAGGAGAAAGGACTGCACAAAGAATTATAGATGTGGCTTTTAGGCTGAAATCAACCACCATAAGAAACTTACAGTACAAAGTGTGTGTTAGTAGCTGGTGACATAGAAATTTGAAGAAGAAGAGGATTCAGGGCCTCCACATTTCTATGGATAGAAGCAGTTGAGCAAAGCCCAGCCTGTTTCATATGAAAAGAAATGATCTTGAAGAGCCCAGAGCCCAGAGCCTAGAGCCTAGAAAAATTCCTGGAGCCAAGAGGGGAGAGACAATAAAGAGGACAGTGGAGTGGAGAGCCATTCCTCAGCGGAAGCTGGATTTCAGGACTTCTATGAGTCTTTTTCACATTTCTCAAGAAGCAATGCATGAAAGCAACTCTATTCAACCAATCTTGTCCATGTGTGGACCTGACACAGGGCATACATTCATGAACTGAATCTGATGCCTTGGTTGATAGAGATTTAGGGGGTCTCAGAGGTAGGTAAGTACATTTTGCATGTGAGAGGGACATACTTGAATATAGATCATGGACTATGGTTTAATTACATTACTGTTCACAATAAATCAGACCCCCTTATATCCATGTTCTTTTATAGTTCTCTCTACATTATTCTGAATTTGTGTATGTGGCTTCTCTCAGTCCGAAGAAAGGAAATGAATGTGTAACAGGGACTTTGAGACTACTTTTGTTAAACATGTGGACCTTTTAATTTTGGTGGTGTTGAGGATTAAATCCAGGGTCACTCTAGAACTAAGACATGTACCCAGCCATTTTTAAGTTTTTTTCTTTTAAAAGAAAGGTCTTCCTAAGCTTCCCAGGCTGTCCTCAAACTTGTGATCCTCCTGCATCAGACTCCTAAGCAACAGCAGTTACAGGGATGCTCACTTGGGCCACCAGATGTCTGATGGATAACTAAAAGATAGATAAAAGCTTGGAATCTTTATCTTCATGTCACATGTTTCCTCTGCTGCCTTAAACACTGGGTCAGATTTCTGCTCAACATTGCATGCAGTCATGTTAATCATTTAACAAGTGTCTGTTTAAAACTGATAATGTGAACTTGATTAGCCTTAAATTTACCTAACCACTCTCCTCCTTCCTTCAACACTGAAGACACTAAGATAAGTGTAACTAAGATAGTTTTCACACTTACCGGGACATCATAATCAACAAATTATCAGCCAGGGGTCTCTATACAATTGTGTTCAAGACCATTGGAGGAGTGCTTAGAAGTCCCCAGTCATTGTCCTATACCTGAAGGAAGACCCAGCCATTGCACATGCTAACTTCAGTTTGTTTCTCTAGACTGTTCTCACTCTGAATCATTTTTTTTCCAGCTTAAGTTCCAAGAGCAGTGATCCTGGGAGGCATTCATCTCTCCTTGTGCCAGCAAGACCCCACAAAACCAGCCCTGAGACAACTATCAAGCAGACCCCTAATCTGACCAAGACTGCTTTACTATGCAACCTTCTTGCCCCTGCTTTCACTGTATTAACCTGGCGCTACTGTCAGTGCCTGGAAGAGAGAACTCAGGTCCCTAGACTTCTTTGTTGCCACTGATATGGCCATAGTTAAAATAAATTTCTTTCCTGCTTTTACCACTTGCTTCTCATTTGGCCTTTGGGGGCAAGGTGCCAGTTCTGTTGGGACCCCTGTTACCAGGCCTTGCCCAAGACTCTAGCAACAAGCAAAAATTATGCAAGCAGAGACTTCATAAAGTCATGCTTTTTCTCTCTCCACCCTGGATTCATCATCATTTCCTGCCCACTGACATTTTAAAGTTAAATTTGTATCTTCATTTAACAAATTACTGGCAGAAATAACTGAGACTAAAGAAGGTTATGAGTGCCTTTGAATCCAGCTCAGCACAGAGAAGAATAACTATTTGTGACCCTGGATGGTCTAATTGCTGGAAAATTAGCTTTTCCTGTCAGGCGTGGGTGATTTGGTAAACATCTAGTTATGGGAACGGTCTAGAGGGTAATGGAATAGGCTGGATCTCGGAAATTCCAGAGTATGATGGCAGCCCAGAGTTAGTCCCCCTTGAAGCAGCAAGTGTCCCTGTGTCACTCCCAAATTTCATGTCATATGCAGAGCAGGTACAGCTGCCTTGACATTTCCTAGTGACATGTCTTTTGATCTAGCAGCAATTCTCCAAAAAAAAGGGTGCATCTGTGAGCTATTAGCAGCCAAAAGTTATGGCATCTGGGGGATATTATATAAAAGGGATGGGAGAAATCACAAATCCTATCTATGACACCTTTCTGGCTGTTGTGGACAGTGGTAAACTTCAGAGACCTTGAGGATGACCTGCTAAACTATTGGCTTTTCAACTGGCACACATATACAGGTTGAGTATTACTAATCTGAAAATTAAAAATGTTTCCAAACATGACACTTAAAAAGTTTTAGATTTTGGGGTAGTTCAGATTTTTGGATTATGTATGCTTACCTGGTAAAGTCTATGCAAATATTAAAATCTGACATCTCATTTCTTCTGGTCCCAAACATTTCACATAAGGGATCCCCAGCCTGTAAACTAGGCTATGACATATGACCAGCTTTTAGTTGACTTTCCCCTTTGGAGCACTGAGGCACATTGTCCAATCATGGTTTTACATTTCACAAAGTTGCTGCCTGCCTAACACCTGCACTCCATTTTCCCTCCCAACTCTGTTTGTAGACCTTAAGACACGGTTGTTGGAGCTTTCAAAGAGGCTTGCATCTTAGGGGATTTTTATATAACAGTCAAGGTAAATCAAGCTAAACCAGGGCTTTTGGTGGAAGTCCTTGCAGAATAGAAGAAAGAGGGCTTTTCATAGCGCACTGTTCATTCCAAATACAAAAACGTGGACATTAGTGGCTAACATGACTGAGTGCTTCGTGTGGAACCCCGCCTGTCCATACTCAGAGCAACACAGAATAGTAAGCTTTGATTCTGCCATTTCTCTAAAGAAGAAACTTAGGTGAAATCATTTGCCTAAATCAGGGGCCAGCAAATTTTTTTCTGCAAAAGGCCGGGCAGTAAATATTTTAGTTTTTGTGAGCTATACAATCTCTTTTGCAACTTTCACTTTCTAATGTGAAAGCAGCTATGGAAAAACATAAATGAATGGATATGGGTGTGTTTCAAAGGAATTTGAGATACCAAAGCAGGCTGTGTGTCAAATTTGGCCATGAGACCCCTGGCTATAAAATGGTATCCCTCTTTTAAGAGGAAGAATCTGCTTGTAAATCCACACAGTTGAAAATCAAGAGCCTAACCTATGTTAAACTAGTCTACTCATAGTCTCATAGAAATTGTGATAAGCTACAGAGTTTTGAAAAGAAACAATGGATTGAATATTTATGTTCCTCCAAATTTATAAGTTGAAATCCAAACCCCAAGGTGATAATATTTGGAGGTGGGGCTTTTGGGACACAGTCAGGATCAGACGATGCGGGTGAGATCTTCATGGTGGAATCAGTGCCCAGATACTAGGTAGTTTACTCCTTCTCTTTTCATGTGAGAACACGGCAAGAAGGCTATCCAGGGCTTCAGGAAGAGGGGCCTCACCAGAAACCAAGTTGGCCGGTAGCTTGATGTTGAACTTATGTACTCCAGAACTGTGAGAAGTAAAATTCTGATGTTTAACTATGTGGTGTTCTGCTGTAGTTGACTGCAACAGGAGGATTTCCCAATACTTCCCATAAATCTCATGATTTTTCAAATAAAAATCATTATAGCATAGTGGAAATTACAAGAAGATGAATGCTGAAATTGTATCTGCTTCACAAGTTTACACCGACGTTTAAATAAATTAACATAAGCAGAACTTCTAGCATAGACCTTTAGTCTGTGAAGTCCATCTTCTTTAATTGGCTTGACTTCTCCAGCAAAGGGGAAGGGCTATGTGCTGATGACATCACAGTGCAAGCTTCTTGTATTGATCTCTATCAGACATGCATCTCGTTGTGGAGTGAATATTTGTGTATCTGACTTCCTATTATAGTTTGGGCATCTGGAGTGCATAGTTCATGTCTTTGACCTCTGTATTGATGGAAGCTCATGAGTTGCATGGAGTTGAAGGTTATACAGTTTTCTGTTTAAAATTTCTGTTTAAAATCCCACATCAGAGGTGCTTCTGGAACAAGCATCAATATTTCATTCTATATTTTCTTCTTTAAGAGTATCAGCTATGGAGCTCAACTGGCTGGGTTCCCACCTGCATCCATCACTCAACAGCTGTGTCTTATGGGAAAATTATGCAATGTCTCTGCGCCACAGTTTCCTCATCTATAAAATGGAAAGGTTGACATCCTCATAGGCTTGTCATGAAGAATAAATGCATATGGGTATGTCAGTTGCAGAGGATGGAACGTAACCCATTGTACGCCCTCAATGAATGGTACTTCTTGCTATCAGGGTGTTACCTTCTAAGCTCCATTCAGCTTACAGTGTCTCTCTGTATCCCTTCGTCATCTGAAGCCTTCGGACCAGTTTAGATTTGGACAAAATAGTCAGAAACTCTCCACTGCTGGGGGTGGGGTCTTTCCCAGACTCTCTGGGCCTTTGGGGGGGGAGTGGCCTCATTCTCGGCTCGAGCCCCTTTTAGCTCCTACTCCCCTGGAGTGCAATGTGGGGAGCACCGCACCCTGCTGCTCGAGTTGTCCTCATTCACTCCACAGGGGCCAACTCCAACAGGAAATTCAGTTCTTTGTCAGTACTCCCTCCGCAGGAAACGCACATGCATGTCTTGAGGTGTGAGCGAGACTTCAGAGCTGCACAGATAGGTTGCAGCACACACAGTAGTAAAATTCCTAAGTTATTCCTGACCCTAGTGGCCCATGGTGATTGCTATCATTCTGCTCCCAGCTTCTAGTAATGTTGATTCACCCTTCTTGCTTCTTCTATTCTCTCTTTCTTGCTACATCTTCTGTCCATTTCTGATCCTTGATTCTATGATTACTCCTCTAGTTCCCTGGGTACTGATGACACTTGCCCTCTGGACTTCATCATCCCCACAGGGTGTTTCCCACTGACCGTTCTCTCTGAAGGAAATCAAATTAATTCTCTTTAGAATAGTAAGGACTGTTAAGCTAAAGAGAGTTTAAATGCAGGGGGACTGTCTTTACTCTGCTTTCTGGATGGCAGGACAGAGATTCAGACAGACAAAAGGTCTTTGTACCCTTCTGCTTTCCAGCCTAACACGAGGGATATCAGGTCTTCCCCACTGGACACAGACACCTGCTTATCAGCCCTGGATGGAACCCCTGCGTACCAGAGGAATCTGCTGGTAGCTTTTATTCTATAGGTTCCCCTTGCCACATTTCCCCACATTTTGGAAGCCTGAAACTGCTCTTTTCTTGTCTTGCCACTTTAAAATTTATTAGTCTTAAAATGCTAGTGAAGACAGAGTTCTAAGATACTGCTTTGAGCAAGCTACTTTCAGGAGAGTGTTTTTGTTCCCATGTGATGAAAATGACATGTATTATTAAACTTGTGTTTTTCTCTTGCTAATATGACTTTTGTTAACAGGAATTTGTTCTTGCTAAGAATTTATGTGCATTGAGAAAAGATATTTTATTTTCTCCCCTCATCTCTCTAAAAGAAACCATTGCTACTTGATACTCAGACAGTAAATTTTATTCTTATACCTCCATATCACAAAAGTGGGATATTTGTTATACACAGGACACAGAAGGGCACATAAAAACTGCCAAGATATGGACTTGCCTGGCCTGGCCTGCTGATGGATTAGAAGGGAGTGATTGGTGAAGTTTTCCCAGGTCACATATCCTGGAATTAAGGGTGAAGGTTGCAGAGAGCTGTATGCTTTGATAATATCCCTAGCCCTCCTGGTAACGGGAGGTGGCAGAAACTGGAATGGACTTGCCAGGTAACTATGCAGACAGGAGATTTCCCTTTTTAAGTCTTGTCCAAATTGCCCATTCTGGAAGCAACAACGAAATAACTATGGTTTTTTCTGGATACCAAGATGTCAATAAAATCTTCTAATTTCTATGAACTAGGCCTACATTTGCCTTTACTTCACTGCCCATTGCAAAGGCAACCTGGAATTGTGCCCACCTCACATGACCAGCATACAAGCCAATCAGTAGACAAGCTGAAACAAAACACTTGAGGTTCTAGTGGCTTCAGTGAATTTCTTCTTATACTCAGCCAGACTTTTTGGTAACAATAATTTGTTAGCCCTTAAGAGAGAGACTCTGCACAACATAGACTTCTTCTGTTTAATTTCATGAAGGTGAAAACCTGTTGAGCACTAACATCAGTTTGTTCAATGACCAGAGAAAGAAGAACTGGGAGCCTCACTGGCAAAGTCATTCTCAAGTTCCCGAGGATTGTGTGGCATTGTAGGCAGACATTAGAGGTGATGGAGGGAAGGGAAAGCAAAGGGGATAGAAGCAGGAATATTTGTGACTGTCCCTTGGGGAGGTGGAGATTTCCTATGAATTCAAGTGATGTCTATTTTCACTTCTGTGGCTCTTTCCAGCCTTGATCATGGCTACTGTCATTGTCATGCCCTGGGGTGCACGTGTTTAGTGAGAAGATGGAATTTGAATGGAGTTTCATGTCATTTAGGTGGTCACTGGCCAGTTTTGATCAATAATCAGAAACAGGAGTTTCAAACGTTCCGATATCCTGTTCTCAAAACTAAGCATAGTTGGGGTGGGGAAGAGGCCAGCCAGGTTGTTTAGATACTGTACTGAGTAGCATTTTCATCTTTTTGAAATAATATTATCCTTGAGAAACTGTTCAGTACAGTAATTAAAAACTCATGATTTGCAACAGCGAGACTGGATTCAAATCCAGTCTGCCTGTTACTTATTGTAAAATGTACTTGAACTAGGAGTCTCAGCTTCCCCCTTTTCAAACTGGACTAATCGGACTTTAAGAAGGGTAAGCAAGAGAAGGTACACCAACTGTTTGGTCTGATGCAGGGCTGTGGACAAGCATGCAATACATGCTAGCCATTATTATCATCACGAAAACAGAGAACTAGAGAAATATGAAGAGCAGAAGCTATTTTTCCACAGGGTTTACCCACAACAAAACTCAGCCCCGTGGGACATAGATGTTCTATAAGTGCATCAGAAACCCAATTACTTCCAGCTCAGTTTAGAACTGAGTAATCATCCAAGTAAGTAAAGGGATCTTTTATGTTTCACTTGTTTCTTTCGAAACTTGTCAACTTGCTGCCTAGAGAGCCACCTGCTTGGTGTACCCCTGCAACCCTCAGCCTGGAGTGTATCAAAGCCTTTTCCATGATTCTGTGCCATGAACAGATTTTCATTTTAAAATCACTCCCTGGAAGGGCTTTTTGCAACTGGCCTCCAACTCTCCTTGACTTTGGTCATCTACCAAGGAATGCTTTTCCAACAGTTAGGAGCTTAATGCAACTATTGTTCTAAATCACTTCTTAAAAATCATTTTGACTGCTTGACTCTTTTTGTATTTTAGTCTGTGTTCTATCTTAACCTGTTCAAGTGTGACATCCTTTTTTTTAACTTTTTTCATATTATGCATTCAATTAGAAATGCACCAAATTCAACTGATGACATCTCACTGAACATAGTGCATTCTTGGATTCTGTATCTTAGCAATTAATTGGTGTCTAACCCACTGATAGAGTTTTCTAAATGAATAAGCTTCAGACATTTTTCCTGGTCATTTGTGTCTATTAAAAAAAAAAACTTTTAACTTTGTTTTGTAGCAGCGTTGTCATTTTTACAGTTGGATATTATAGTGTTTTAAAATGTAGTTTAATACTATGAAAATATTGTTGGAATCTCTGTGATAGTCAGCTTTCTATAAATAGTTTGCTTTTAAATTACAGCACCTATTACAGCTGGTGAATTTCCAGATGGATCTCTTCAAGACAAATGCTCAAACATAGCATCTAGTCTCTGCTCAAACACTGTGCATGTCATCTACAGGAACTTTCTTCATGTTTTTCTCTCCTGCATGTGGTGGAGCAGGGGGACTATTTGCCAAGCATTGATTGTGTGTTGTGTTCATCTCCAGGGCTACTGTCTTCCAACCCAGTCCCACAGATGTCCACTTTTTCCCTTTTTGCTGTATCTCTGCTCACAGTAAATGTGTGTCTTATGTAAGAATGCCCAGCCTTTCACCTGCTGCCCCTTGTACACATCTCTGACTGAGGAAGCATAGCGAGTATAGTTGTGAGAGTGAAGTGAGGGCCCGAGTTCATAATCCTGGCTCTCACTGGCTAGGATATCTGTGGCAAAGCACTCCATCCTTTCATGCTCACATGGTCCCTGACTGATGGTAGTTTGATTTACAACTTTGAACTTTGCAACAATGCAAAATTAACACAAATACAGTAGAAATAATCCTTCAAAGTTGGAATTTTGAACTTTTCCTGGGAGTAGTATGATATTATCTCCTGAGGTAGGGTAAAAACAGCAAACTAAAGCTCCCTGTCAGCCCCACGATCAGGTGAAAGCAACCAAGACTTTGTGCTGTGTTGCTAAGCTTAGAAGTTTGGTATATTAAATGCTTTGTAGGTTATTAGTGTATTTTCAACTGATAGTGGCATTACAAGGGTATAACCCTATTGTAAACTAAGGAGAACATGTAGTAGTACTGTTAGTTGTGAACTCTGTATTTGCAAATTAACTTACTTATTAAAAATTAATTGTAGTTACTCAGGATTTCTTGGGCAGGCACAGAGCGTTGAAAACTTTGAGTCATTGGCATGCATGTTCTGAGTTGAGATTGGATAAATTGACAACCTTCCTTTTTCTTTCAGTTCTTATGCTGTTAGTGAGTGTCCCTGTTGGAGTACAGTCAGTGTAACATTTTTCTCACTTTTGTGCTTTATTTATTTACTTGTATAGGTAATTTCACCATTTAAAATAGTCTCCAAGCCTGATGCTGAAGCTCTGTCTGGTCCTCCTAAGCACAGGGAGGCTCTGTGATGTACCTTATGGATAAAGGACACAGGAGGTAAGCATCAGTCAGACGTGAGTTACATCGCTCTTGTCTTTGAGTTGAGTGTTAATAAATCTACAGTACCTTTTGAATAAGGTGTTATTTAAACAGCAACATGAGCAAAAAATTACACACTGATTGGTTAACAACAGTACAAGCAGACTCACAGGAACCTATTTTTTTATTTCTCCTACATTTGATGTTTCAGGATCTGTAAAGCACATCAGTGTTTATGGAGCTTTGATAGAGAAAAACTACCAGAAGTAACAAGAATCAACTGCACTAACTATGCAGAGACTGAAATAAGTTAATGCATGTAGATGTTTAGAACCTGGCATGCAGTAAGCATCAAAAAATAGTAGCTTCTATCATTAGTTATCTGAGAAGCCTGTCCTTATCATTTGGCCCATCTTCTAGATTCTATCTTTTCTCCATACCTTACATAGTCTAAAGCCCGGGGTAAACTGGCCCATGCTCATCTAAGCAGCCACCCATTTGCCGTGGGTTCAGACAAATTTTCCCCCAAGGCTTGTGTGTTAAAGGCTTAATCCCCCAGGCAGAACAATTGGGAAGTGATGGAACCTTTAAGAGGAGGAGCTCAGTGGAGGAAATGATCACAGATTCACTCTTAGGGGAACTGTGGCGCCTCACCCCACTGCCCCTTTTCCTCGTTCCCTGGCTCGCTGGTTCAGGACGACTCACACTACCTACTACGAAAATGGACTGTAGAGGATTCTACCTAGGGTTAGAGTTGGCCACGAGTGCATCATTCTCTTTGACTCTTGATCAGTCTGCTGGGCTTTGCACCAAATAATCTGGACTCTTTTCCTACTTGCCTGAATTCTCACGCACCACTTGGGTGTGAGTGAGTGCTGTTGTTTAGAGGAAAAATGAATCTCCCTCCAGGATGGTAACAGAAACCATGCCGGCCCCCATGCAGCGGTCGAGAGTAACTTCAGTTTTACTTGAAGATTTGAATGTTCTTACAAGGCAAAGTCTCTGTGCAGTCAGAAACTTGCGTATCCCGCTCCCACTCTCTCAGTCTGTTCTCTTCAGAGTGTCCCGAGTGATGTTTGAAAACCTTTCATGAGAACGTGTCACCTTCTGGTTCCCTTTTCCCCGGTGGCTTACTGCAACACCTACAGTGAAGCCTAAGATCGTTACCAAGGTCCCTGTTAGAGTTAGTAGCAGATTGGAAACCTCAGCTTTTTGTGTACCCAAACTCCAGAGCTGTTTAGAGGATCAGGAGCAAAATAGTACTGGCTCCCAGAGTCTCTCAGAATGCCCTGGTGTTTGGAAAGTGCAGTTTTAGAAACCAGTCAAAGCTGAGTGCAGGTTCCTGCTGCCCACTTGCTACCTGTGGACCCCATGCAAGGTCCCCTGGGTCTCACTGCCTTCATGCAGTGAGTGTGCACCTGAATCCTGCTTTTCTACTATGCACATATATTTCCAAGTCTGTAAGATGGGGAGAATGATAGGCCTTTATGCTTGTGGTTTTTGTGAAGATTACTCAGTTGAAAGCTGGTAAAATTTCTAAGCACCATGCCTGGCACATGGCAGGGACTCAATAAATGCCACCAACTATGACAATAACTTTATTGCTTCAACATATTTTGCTGTTATTGTTAGCTGTGAAATGGGCTTGGTAATACCATTTCAAGTGTCTCTGAGAAATAAATAAGAATAACAATAGGACTCCTAATACACAATAGGTCTTCTGGTCTTAAATATTCTCTCTACCGTTTCCTCTCTTCCTGCCCACTTAAATGTTTGAACTTATGTGGATCCAAAAGCATAGTTTACATGCAAATATTTAGTCTATGGCCATACAATTATTAGATTTTAAAACCCCAAAGAAATCTTTCTTTCTTTCTTTCTTTCTTTTTTTCTTTCTTTCTTTCTTTCTTTCTTTCTTTCTTTCTTTCTTTCCTTCCTTCCTTCCTTCCTTCCTTCCTTCTTTCTTTCTCAGTGCTGGGGATGAAGTCTTCAGCCTTGTAGGGGACGGTTCTACCACTGAGTTCTACCCCAGCCTCCCTTCCACTCCACAGCAATATTACTGGTACACCAGCCAGGCCTGAGAGTATTTATTGCTATTTTCAGTGTACCTCAAATTGGCTCCAGTTGCTGAAATTTCTCAGGAAAATAAAAAGTTGCACTTGCAGTCAGGGAAAGGTGTGTTCTATGGACCTGACTTGGTGGTTTCCACTTGCACACTCTAGTTTTCATTTGGTGTCATATCTCATTGTGATTGTGTGAGTGCAAAGGCATAAATGAGGGAGGAGGAATCCTCAAGATGGAGAGCTGAAAGCTGTCTTATTAAAGCCCCATTTCATGAAAGTTTATTTTATCCAATTCAACAAACAGCTCATCTACAGGGCCCCCCGCTGCAGAAGGGCCCTCCCAGCCTGCCCCATGGTTTTCTCTCTTCTGGTTGTACCTAGAAGAAAGCCTGAGGGAAGACCAAGCTGAAGAGGTTCTCCTCCGACACTTGGGGGGAGGCTGTTCAGCTACTGCAAAAGCCTTCAGAAGTGCGATGGCAGGAAGCTGGTGCATCCAGAGAATGTCTCTGAGGGACAGGATTGCCAAGGCGGAGTGGTGAGTGCTCATAATTTCATGTTACCTTGGCACCCATTATTAAATACTATATAAGTTTAATGTTCTTGTGACTGGAAGCAGGGCTCAGTCATCTTTCATACAGTACAACTATGGTTCTATCTTCCCCTCTGAGATTTCGGCCACACAGTGGCCCAGGGCCCACACCCTCAGCAGAGACCCTTGCTGACAACATAGAGCGGCACTTGGCTTCTTATAATTCTCACCCTCTTCTGCCTCTGGCCACTGCCCACCACTGGCCATTGTCCATGTGGAATCCTGGGCCCTATACCCTCACCCTACCACTACTTATCTGCTTGTTTCCTGTTGCCAGATTTTCCTCTTTTCACCACTTAATTTTAGTCCTTTTAATATGAAGAGCCATTAAATTTTCTTTGAGAGGCAAGAACAAGGCCTGTGATTCTAAAGAAAATTCAACAGAATGTGCAAACTTATTTTTTAGGAGCGTTCTAGCTGCTGTGTCCATCTCTGTCACCTACTGTATGGGAGCCTATTGAAAGTTACTGGTCCCCTTTAAGCACGTATTTTCTAACTGCAAATGAGGTCAGTAGGCACATGGAGGAGCCATTAAAACTACATGAGATAACCCAGGGAAAAGCCCCAAAGGGCACAAATCTAGATGAGAGCCGGTAAGCTGTTTCTTTTTTTTTTTTTTTTTGGTACTGGGGATTGAACTCAGGACCTTGTGCTTGCCGGGCAGGCACTTACTCCACTGAGCTATATCCCCAGCCCTTAGCTGTTTCTGTACAGGGTCAGAGAGGAAGTATTTTTTAGGCTTGTGTTAATGGAAGTAGCCACAAACGATCACAAATGAATAGACAAGCTTCCACAAGGCACATTTACAAATGCAGAAATTTTTAATTTTTATACAATTTTCATGTGTCATAGAATGATATGCATCTGCTGATTTTTAAAAAGTGTCTTAAAGTAAAAAAAAGATTTATCTCTCCCCAATCCCACGAACACATGTGATGGCCCAGATTTGGCCCATGGGCCCTAGTGTGGCAGCCCCAGCGTTAGGTCATGGTAAATGACTCAACAAATGCCAGCCATTGTGACGAGAGTTTTTCATGAGTCTCTGAGTCTGGAGAGAAGCAAATCCTCTAGAGCTGGCAGCCCTTTCAGTATTCTCCAAGGAGAGTTTGGAAATCACAACTCTGAACATTCTTCATAGAAAAGAGAAGAGGTTCATCCAGAGTAATGGAAGTCAGTGAGAACGTGGACTGTTGTGCAGAACAGAGGGCCTGGAGCCCAGGAAGGTAAGGTTTCAGCTGGGAAAGCTCACGAGATCAGTACTTTTAGGTCCATTTTGCTTAGAATAGAACTGGAGACTAATAATAATAACAAAGATAACAAAAAATAACAACATTAAAAGTAGTTAAAATTATTGATCCAGGTACTATGCTTCACTTGTATGAGTTCCCTTAATTCTCATAATCATTCTGTGGGTACCCTTATTGAGTTGGTCCCAAAGGTTGCAGAGTGTGTGGGGTGGAGAGAAGCTGGGGAATGTGTCAGGAAAACTTCAGGGAACAGCTTTTAGGCTGGATCCCTGGTCTTAGCATTTAAAGCTCTTCACAGCAGTCATTCCATTTACCTTTCCCACAGCCCACCCTACTTCTTTGTTCACCAAATGCATTGCTCCTGCAAAACCAGGCCACTCATTTTCCTTGTCCTCTGGACAAGAGTAGAGGTGACAGAGCTTTCACCACTATGTGGCAAAAAAAGCAGCCATGAGTGATTTTGGAAGCCTAAGCCTACAACTGTTTAATGGAAAGAATACACCTTTTTTTTTTTTTTTTAACATTTCTCTGATTTGTAGAAATTTTTAAAAATCCTTTCTTTTAAGAAATTCTATAAGGATAAGAAATAGGCTTTAATTTCTGTTAGTGATTCCACTTTATATCCCCACAAGTACTAATGGTTGCCATCTAACTCCATTTGGGGGGCTATAAGAAAAGTACCACAAAATTGGGTAGTTTTGATAAAAAAAACCAGGAATTTATTTCTTATAGTTTTGGAGGCGGCAACGTCCAAGATCAAGCCATTAACAGATTGATTCAAACTCTAGTGAGGATCTGTTTTCTGGTTCACTGACCCTGGCTTCTCACTGTGATCTCATGTGGTAGAAGGGAATAAGGTCTCTCTCAAGCATCTTTTACAAGGGAACTAATCCCATTCATGAAGGCTCCGCTCCCCTCAGTCAGGTTGTAAATACTACTGAGCAACATGTTTGGCTAAATACCAAGGGTACTAGGGCCTTACCTCCTCATAACATTGCCTTGGGGGATTACAATTTTAACATAAGAATTGAGGGAGACATAGAGGATAGATAGATAGGTAAATAGGTAGATAGACAGTCCGATGATAGAGAGATATTCAGAACATATCAGTTACTCACATCATGTTTTAAGGTATGGATTTATGGAACAACAAAGCCTTTGACCACTGTCTTTTCTGTTCTTTAACACAATTCTCCCTCTAGAATGCACTGTGTATGATTCTTCCTTTTACTCGTACTACTGAGGAACTATCCCTTCAAGATCTCACCCATTAACCAGTCTGTCCACTTACCATGTACAGAGTGTCTTCTCAGCTGCCTACCCAAAGTTCATTGCCGCCCTTTGTCACTTTTGTACAGAACCTATGGCCTACTCCATGCTGCAGCTCTTGATGGTAATCATGTGATCCAGTTCCAGCCAATAATAGATCTGCTAAAGGACTCCCGAAAGAGTCGGCTGCCCAGTGAAAAGAGCATTCATTTTCTTTCCTTCAACTCTCCTCATACACCACTGGGGCATGTTTCTACTGGGATGTTGTTGCGGGACTAGATGAGGTCACAGTAATTGCACTGCTAAGAGAATGCCAGAGAAGCCAGCCCCAGAGCTGACACCTCTGAGCTGCTGAAGTAACATCAGCTGAATCACGATAAACCATTTTCAGCCCAATTTACTCATATGCCTAGCCGCTGACACTTAGCAGAAAAAAGAAACTTGACTTTTTCCTCCCAACACTGGGGCTTAAAGCCAGGGCCTTTGCACTGAGCTGTATCTCTATCTCTATTTCTTTTTGTTTTTTATTGTGTGACAGGCTTCACTACGTTGCTAAGTTACCCAGGCAGAGTTTGAACTTGTAATCTTCGTGTCTCTCATCCTCTCAGCATGCTGGGATTACGGGCATGTCCCAGCACCTATCATTTAGAAGTATTTTAATGGAGTGTTTCCATCATTGAGAGAAGTACGGAGATCATTGTCATGAATCCTTACGTATTCATCATTCAATCTTGTCAAATCCTGATATCAATCTATTCTTTTCAGATTCCTTGATCATTTTTTTCAAACAAAATGTCATGGATAGAACGACGTCTTCTATTGCTAACCCCCTCTGCTAGATCCATGAGCTTTGCACCTTTTCTCCCAGAGGTAACAGCTAAACCGAAGTGAGAGTATACCCTTCTGTCTTAATGCATTTTCTGTGTCTGTAACTACCTACCACAAACTTGGCAGTTCATGAAGAACAGAGGTTTATCTAGCTCACAGTTCTAGAGCATGTGAAGTTCAAGAGCTTTTCATTGCCATGTGATGAAGGTTGCACCATAGCATGGTGGAGGCCATCACATAGCAAGACACAAGGAGCTTGATAGAAAGAGCTTGACTTTAAAACAAGCCACTCCCTTGATAACCCATTAATCTATAAATGGATTTATCATTTATGTAGGCAGAGCCTTCATGACTCAATCACATCCCAGAACTCCCACTTCCAAATATTTGGGGAATTAAATTTTCAACACATGACCTTAAGGGACCTATTCAAACTAACAACCTCCCATGTATATTTTCCATATTTTTGCTCCTTTAGTAGGAACCCATAAAAAATACGTGGTATTAATGGTACCAAACTCTGGGAATTGTTTGGTGCTTTCTTCTAATTTAATATTTATGTTTTCAAAATGTATCTATTTACTTATGCACATTTTATTTGCATAAGTGTTCTGTATTCCTTAGGTGGCCTTCTGTTGCAGGATTATGGCAATGCTAGATGGTTTAAACCTTGCATGTATCTCTTGGTACAAGGTGTACTTCCTCCTAACAGCTTTTCTAATGAGTTGATGATGCCTAAGCACAAAGAAACTGCAACGCAACAAAGGAGATGTATGGCCAGCATTTATTGCAAAGAGGCGAGTTTGGGTCTTGATTGAAGAGAAAATTGTATTGACCCATGGAAGGGCACAGAGGTGGCTCTCTCTTTGGGAATCAGAGTACAATTTTATTTCCTTTGCATATCTTGCCCTGCTGACTGAGCCAAGCATCTCAACCCCGGGGCTAGATAGAGGCCTATGTGGTCTCCTTAAGATACTACTGTGCAGAGATTTGCAAAATCTCTTTTCCGTGGCTGTTGATAATTTGCACAAAATGAATTTCAAAAGTCAGCCTAGAAGCCAAATATTTGAGGCAGTTTAATATTAGCTCCTTCTGTCTCCTTATAAGAGTTGGTTGTTTATAAGAGATGTAAAACTTTCCTTTTCCCCAGATGAAAGCCTTTTCTTCAGGCTTGACATAGTCTCATCTGGTGGCATATTTATATCACACAGGAGGATATTACACGTGAGGTTGATCAGAGGCCTTTCCCGAGTTCAATGTCTCTAAAATTATCCCTTCAATTTCAGTTTGAGATTCAGACCTGTTCTCCAGCTCTTTCTGCTTCTGCCCCAGAGACAGAAGAACTCAGGTCTCACATCAGTCATGTGCTTCTGACTCTCCCTTTGGAGAGGGCAGGAATGATCACCACAGCGGTACAGGAACGTGATGCCAGGGAAGCTTCTCAGGGACCTGCCTGGATTCCTCTAAGACTTAAAGCTTGCAGTTCAAATCCTTGGAGCTTCGTATCTTACTACAGCCTGAAGTTGAGCCCTACTTGTGTGAAGAAGGTATTTTCTTTGATGCCTACCCAGGGAACAAGGCAGGAATTCTGAGTAAGTCTCTGGGTAGATTAAAGCAGATTTTTTAAAAACTCTAGTTCTAATCATTTTACCTTCTTTTTTTTTTTTTGCGGTACTGGGGATCGAACTCAGGACCCTGTGCTTGCTAGGCAAGCGCTTATTCCACTGAGCTATATCCCCAGCCCCCAATTTTACCTTCCTGTTTAAAACTTGTTCATAGTTCCCCATGGTCCATGGTAAAAAATTGGAGCTTGACATTCAAAGCCCTCCACAAACTGGCCTAGTCTCTCCTTTTCATTTATTTCCTCCTTACACTGTCTCCTACTCACACGGATACGGCCTTTCCAGCTTCTCACCCATGTGCCTTTGTGGTGCTGTTTCGTCTGTCCAGAATATTCTCCTTCCTTCTCTCCAATATCCTCAATTTCTAATTCATTTTAAGACCCAGGTTCTTTTCACCTCTCCTGATACCTCATTCATCCATTCATCTGCTTGCTGTCATCTTTGCTACGTGTGTCTGTGTGTCTGTCACTCTAGTAGACTGCAAGTTCCACTGGGCAGGTTCATGATTCCTGAGCTCAAAATCTAAAATTTGAAGTGCAACAAGATTTGAAGCTTTTCAAATGCCAACCTAAATCCACAAGTAGAAAATTCCACACTTGACCACCTTTGACAGGTCACAGTGAAAACATAGGCAGACCAAACATACTGTGCCCAGTGATCAATATACACAGTGAAAGATTCAATTAAAAAAGCATTACAGTAAAAAACACATTGCCATTAACCCCCTAAAATACTTTCCTTCGCTTCAAACACACTTATTCTATGGTTCTTGCCACTTGTTGAGCTGTTTTGGAAGGCCTCTTCCTTGTCTTTAATGAAGTGTGGTGAAAAACATGGTGAATACGGCTGCCAGAGGCGACCCAGAGGAACGCCAGGCTCATGAAAACAGCTCAGTGTGTCCTCATCCACCTTTCCCGATCTGGCACCATTTAACTTCTGGTTCTTTCTCAAAGTCTGGGAGGTAAATATTTTGAATGCATTCAGAACGTTGAAGCCTACATGACAGTAAAACTAAAAGAGACTCATGAAAGAGAATTTCCATAACTGCTCCAGAAAGTGACAAAGATGATGGGATAAGCACATTTGAAGAAGAATATTATGAAAATTATTCATGCCAATGTGTCTTTTACTGTAATAAACTGTTTCTTAAAAAGTAGAAATTCACCATATTTTAAAATAATATTTCCTGTAATTACCATTAGGCTATGCACATAAGATTTTTAAGAAGCACACATGAATTTCATGTTTACGCTTGGATTCAACCCTCAGCACACCTCACTGTGTGTATGCAAATACTCCATAATGTGTAAGCTAAGAAACATTCACCTTATCGTCGTGCTCCTAGGACGACACTGTGCTGAATCTTATGGTTTCAGAGTTCTAGAGTTCAAGGGCTTGTGCGAGCTTGAATAATCACTTAGACTGCCTTTTCCTGCAGGATTTATAAAGGGGAATAATTGTAGTAAGAAATTTAGTGGGAGATTATAGAAATGCAGCAAATACACTTATGAAAGAGCCTGGCATAATAGGAAATGCTTAGTCAATGTAAACTATATCGATGGAGTAGCCATTTACTCACAATACCTAATCTATTTCCTGGTACAGAAGAGTTGGTCAATTAATATTAGTCACATAAACATTTCTTGGATCATATGGTCAGATTTCAGATGAGTACCTGAATATGCAAATATTTGGGGTATGTTTTCTTTTAAAGAGAAAAAAAACCAATAACAAAATAACAACAGAGACAAAAGCAAAGCAACACAAAAACAGTAAAAATGATACAGGGATTCAAAAAATGATAGGAATTAACAGTGTTTGTTATATTACATATTATTATCTTCAGTGAAGTTGCTCAGATTACCAGATATAAGAATGTAAGATTAATCAAGCCATTAAAGAAAATAAAAAATACTAAAAATATTAGAAACAATATAGAGCTTCACTAAACAAGATGGTGGGAATTCACCAATGGCTGTTATATTGCATATTGTTGCCTTCAAATTAGTTGTTCAGATTACCACTTAGAAGCATGCAAAATTTGTCGAACAGTTTAAGCATTAACTGTTCCTTTCAATAAAACAATAGATATCAACAGTACAATTATCCCAGCCATCCTTTTATATACAGATATAGATATATATTTTCCCTTCCTTCATTCTTTCTTTTTCTCTTTTCCCTCATCCCAGTTGTTCTTTCCCTTGGAGCAATTACTTTCCCTTTCACAATATCTATTGTGCCTTTTGGGTTTTATTTACTCTTTGAGGATCTTACACTAGGGAGGCAATACGATGTTTAGACATGTGGATTCAAATTATTTCATTCATGAGTATGGTCTCTAGTGGATCCATTTACCTGTAAAAGCCTCAAGTATACCTTTCTGGATACATGAGTAATATTCCATTATCAAAAATACTACATATTTTTTATCCATTCCTCAGTTGATGGGCATTTGAGTTGTTTCCATGATTTGGCTATGACAAATTGTGCTGCTATAAACATGGGTGCACATATATCACTGTGGTATGATGTTTTTAATTCTTCTGGGACAATACCCTGAAGGAGAATATCTGGGTTAAGTGGGACCTCTAATTCAAGTTTTGAGAGGAATCTCCACCCTGATTTCCACAGTGGTTTCACCAGGCTACACTACCATCAGCAGTGGAGAAGGGTTCCTTTTTCCCCGAAGCCTCTCCAGCATTTGTTATTGGTTCCTATCTTGAAGATAGCTATTCTTTCTAGGGTGAAGTGGAATCTAAGTGTTGTTTTAACTTGCATTTGTCAAATTATCAATGATGTTGAACATTTTTTCATACTTTTTTTTGCCATTTGTATCTCTTCATGTGAGAAGTGTGTATTCATCTCAGATGCCCATTTTTGGACTGAGTCTTTGAATTTTGGGGGCCTGATTTTTAAAAATACTTTATATGTTCTAGATAAAAATCCTTTGTCTGAGGGACAGTTGGCCAAATTTTTTCCCAATTAGTGGGTTTTCTTTGTACTCTGCTGGTTATTTCCTTTGATGTGCAAAAACTTTTCAACAAGATGAGAACAGTTGTTGATTCTCTGAAGTATTTCCTTTGCAGTTTGGTTTTTCTTCACAAACTCTCTGCCTACCCCTATGCCTTCAAGATTTCTACCTACTTTCTCTTCCAATAAATTTAATGTTTTGGTTTTAATATTGATATCTTTGGTCCAGTTTTACTTTAGTTTAGTACATGGTGACAGACATGTGTCTAGTTTTAGTCTTTGGCATGTGGAAAGCCAGTTTATCCAGAACCATTTTTAAAGAGGCCATCTTTCCTTCAGTCAACATGTTTGGCCCCTTTGTCAAAGACAAAGTGGCTGACTGTGTTTGTGGTTGTGGCTACATCTTCTAATCTGTTCCACTGATCATCATATCTGTTTTTTTGCCAGCCTCATGATGATTTTATCACAATAGCCTTGTAGTATAATTTCAAGTCAGGGATTGTGATGTCTCCTGCCTGTCCTTTGTTGCCCTGTATTGCTTTTGCCACTGTAGGCCTCTTCTAGCTCTAGATGAATTTTAAGAATGTTTTCTCTAGATCTGTGAGGTATACTAATGGTATTTTAACTGGGATTGCATTGAATCTGTACAAAAATTTTGAGAGTATGGTTTTCACAATGGTGATTTTTCCTATCCATGAGCAAGGAGTATCTTTCCATGTTCTGAAATTCTCTTTGATCTCTTTTTTCAGAGTACTCTAATTTTCACTGTATAGATACTTTACTTCCTTTGTTAGATTGATTCTTAAATATTTCAATTTTTAAATGTTATCTTCAAGATGCGTTTTCCTTAATTTCTCTCTTAGTGTGTTTGTGTTTGTGGACAGGAATGCTATTGATTTTTGAGCGTTCACTTTGTATCCAGCTATGCTACTGAATTTGGTTTTAAATCTGTAAGCCTATGGGAGTTTTTGAGGTCTTCTATGTAGAATATCTTGTCATCTGAAAATAATGATAATTTCACTTTTTCCTTTCCTATCCTTATTCTTTTTGTTTCTCTCTCTTGTCTAACTGCTACAGCTAATATTTCCGGAATTATATTGAATAGGTGTGGTGCCAGCAGACATCCATCTTATTCCTGATTTTAAAGGGAAAACTTTTAATTTTTTAATTCAGTACAATGTTGGCTGTTGGTTTGTGATAGATGACTTTTATGAGAATGAGGTAAAGACTATTTATTCGTGTTTTCTGTAGGTTTTTATTTTTACCATGGATGAGTGTTGGACTTTATCAAAAGCTTTTTCTCTGTTGAATTGATCATGTGATTTTTATCTTGGGCTCTATTGATGTGCTGTATTACATTAATTGATTTGCTCATATTGAACCATTCCTGCACTCCTGGCATGAATCCCACTTGATCATAATGTATAATCTTCTTGATTTTGCTTGCTAGTATTTGATTGAGAATTTTTACGTGTATATTCATTAGGGAGATAGACTTATAGTTCTCTTTTTTGGTTGGGTCTTTTGTCTGGATTTCTTATCAGGGTAATACTTGCCTCCAGCAATGAGTTAGGGAGAATTCTTTCCCTTAAAATTTAATTAAAGAGTTTGATAATAATTGGCATTAAACCCTCCCTAAATTTCTTATAGAATTCAACTGTAAATCAATCAAGACCTAGGATTTTCTCTGTTGGTAGATTTTTTTTTACTATATTTTCAGTTTTGTTGGCTGATATTAAATTAACCAGGATTTTTATATCTTATACATTCACCTTTGGTAATTCATATGTATTTAGGAATCTATTTCCTCTGTGTTTTCTGTCCTATGAGAGTAAAGATTGTTTAAGTATATACTTATGATCTTCTGAATTTCTACAGGATCTGTAATGATTTCATCCTTTTCATCCTTTACTGCATCCATTTGTGTTTCTTCTGTCTTTTTTTAGATAAGGGTGGCTAGGGGATTATCAATTTTATTTATTCTTTCAAGGAACCAACTCTTCAATTCATTAATGCTTTGTATTGTTGTCTTAGTATCCATTGCATTAATTTCTGCTCTGATCTTCATAATTTCCTGCCTTCTTTGGACTTTAGGCTTGATTTATTGTTCTTTTTGCAGACACCTGAGGTGTAGCAGAAGATTGTTTATTCGTGCTTGTTCTACTTTCCTGATATGGGAATTCACCACTATAGATTTCCCTCTAAGGACTCATTGCATCCCACAGGTTCCCATAAGTTCTATTTGCATTTTTGTTTAGTTGTACATATTGTTTAATTTCATCTGTGACACATCGGTTTTTCTGAAGGGTGTTATGTAATTTCTATGTGTTTATGGAGTTTTTGCAATTTCTTTTATCATTAATTTCTAATTTCATTGCATTATGGTCAGATAACACGTATGTGAAAATTTCAACTTCCTTTGCATTTACTTAAGCATGTTCTATGTGCTAATATATGGTATATTTTAGAGAACATCCTGTGCGCAGGTGAGAAGAATGTACTCTGATGTTGTTGAGTGGAACACTCTGTAAAGGTCTACTAAGTCCACTTGTTCACAAGTTTGGTTTAAGTCTGATATTTCTTTGCTCTTTTTTTTGTCTAGTTTATCTATCTCTTTGTGACAAGGGAGTGTTAAAGTTCCCTGTTGTGATTATGTTACTGCTTATTTGATTATTTACATTTGTTAAAATTTGTCTTATACAGTTGGGTGCTCCTGTATTTGGTGCATACATATTTATTATTCCCATCTCTTCCTCTTAAAGTTTTCCCCTAACAAATATGTAGTGACCTTATTTATCTCTTTTGACCATTCTTGGCTTGAAGTTCACATTGTCTGTAAATAGAATAACTACCCCATTTTTTCTTGGTTCCTATCACATAGTGTTTTCCATCCTTTTAGTTTCAGTCTATGAATTTCCTTTAGAGTTAAATGTATTTCTTGTATACAACACATTGTTGGATTTTGTTTCTTCATCCATTCTGCCAGTCTGCTTCTTTCAATTGGTGAAATGAGACTATTTACAGTAATGATTATAACTGATATGTATTGGCTTATCTTTGTCATGTTATTTTCCTATTGTTGGTCCTGTACTTTTTCCCTTTGTTTAATTGTTTGCTCTGCTTGGTGGTTCCTTTCTATTGGTGTTCTTAAAATTGTGATCATTTTTATCTTTTTCTATAATATCTTTTAGTATGCTTTGTAGTGTTGGTTTGGCACTCATGAATTTCTTCAGTTGTTCTTTGTCATGCAAATATTTTATTACTCCATTAATTTTGAAGGATAGTTTTGCAGGGTACATCAATCTGGGTTGGAAGTTGTTTTCTTTCAAGACATGAAATACTTCACTCCAAGCTCTTCTTGATTTGATGGTTTATGCTGAGAAATGCGCTTTGATTCAGAGGGGCTTATCTTTACAGGTGATCTGTTTCTTTTCTCTAACAGCTTTTAATATTCTGTTATTTTGCTGAATTACTGAGATCTTGATTATTAGCTGTATGGGTGTAGATTTATTTTGGTTATTGCTGATAGAGTTCTATATGTCTCACTTACCTGTATGCCAGGTTCTTTTTTTAAAGTTTAAAGAAACTAACAAAACAACAATGAAGACAAAATCAAAACAACAAAAAAAATTGATACTTGACCTCAAAACAAAATGATAAGAACTGCTTGCCGGGCATGGAGGTGCATGCCTGTAATCCCAGTACTCAGGAGGCTGAAGCAAGAGGATCATTGTGAGTTTGAGCCCAGCCTGGGCTACAAAATGAGCTCAAGGCCAGCCTCAACTGCATGATGAGACCCTGGCTAAAAAAAGGCCAAAGTATAGTAAGAACTAACAGTGGTTGCTACATTACATCCTGTTACCTTCAGTGAAGTTGATCAGTCCACCAGACATAAAAATGTAAGATTGATCAAACAATCAAAGACAGTAACAGGGCTGGGGATATAGCTCAGTGGAATAAGCGCCTGCCTAGCAGGCGCAGGGTCCTGAGTTCAATCCCCAGTACCGCAAAAAAAAAAAAAAAAAAAAAAGACAGTAACAAGTGATAAAAAAATTGGAAATGATGCAGAACTCCACCATACAAGATGGTAGGAGTTCAATAATGGTTCTTATACTGGATATTGTTGTTTTCAGATTAGTCATCCTGATAATCACATTCAAGCATGCAAAACTGGTCAAAAAAAAATTAAGCATTGAATGTTCCTTTCAATAAACCCCAGACATTAGGTATATACCTGTCCCAGATAACCTTGTATATACATATACATTTTGTTTTTCATTTTAAAGAGAAAAGATAAAAACCCCAATAACAAAAAGAAATGCATAAACAAAACAGCATAGAGAACAATAAAAATGATAAAGAATTTCAGAATGTGGTGATAGGATATTTACAATGGTTGTTATACTACATAATGTTATCTTGAAAATGGTTGCACATATAACTAGATAGAGGCTTGTAAGATTGATCAAACAATTAAACATTAACAGTTCCTTTCAATAAACCATCAGATATTAGCAGTACAATTATCCCAGCCATCCTGTGCGTACATGGACTTTTCTTCCTCTTCTTTCTTTTTCCTCTCCCCTCATTCAGGCTCTTTCTCCATGCTTGGGAAATTTTCTGCTATGACTTCTCTAAATAGTCTTTTCATGTCATTTATGTTGAGTCCTGCTGTTTCACTAATAGCTATTAATCTTACATTGTTTTTCTTTGCAGCATCTTACAACTATTGAATTGTTATTTCTTCATTACTTGTTATTTTTAAGGAAGCCTTCTTTTCATGATCATTAGTTGCAATGCTGTCTTCAAGGTTGGAAAGTCTATCTTCAGCTTCATTCAACCAGTTTTGCCAGCTTTTGATGGAATTTTTAATTTCCTGGATAATTTTGAATCTGTTTCATGCATTCTAATTCTTTCCTGTATTGTTCATTCTATGTTTCCATAATTTTTCTATGCTCCTCCATTTTTTGTCTGTCTTCTTTAGATGTGCTGAGCAATTCTTTCATTATTGTTGTCATTTCTTTTATTTTTTTACCCAAAAGATTATTTGTGATCTGATTTCTTCTATGGCCTGATGGAATTGTTTCTTTACTTCAGTTGTTATCATTTCAGAAATTCTGGGTGTATGACTTCCAAGCATTCCTATATCAATGTCTCCTTGACTTGCTGTCAGTGTTTTGGAGGTCTGAGATTGCATTGTTCCTTCCTTTTATCATTTTAAAAGATCCACAGCTCAGCTGGAGCTCAGCTTCACTCCCATGATTATGTGAGTGGAAGGGCAAGCATCTGAAGCTCCCCAGTGCTCAGCATGGCTCCTGTGATGGTGTAGGGGGCTGGGGGTGGTAGCTGATGCTCTCAAAGCTTTCCAGGGCTTAGGATGACTCCCAGACTAGTGTAAGAGGGGTTAGGGCTGATCACTGAGGTTCCTGAAGCTGCTTGGGGTTCAGCTTGGCTCCTGTGAGGGTTTGATGGTGGGCAGGCATGGTCAGCAAAGGCTCTGGATGCTGTCTGCGGCTCACCTTGGTCCCTATGCCAGGGGGAGTGGTGGTTCCACTTTCACCAAAGCTCCTGAAGCTGTCCAGGGATCAGCTTGGGTCCCACACTGGTGGGGGAGGAGCAGAAGCAACTCAACAAGGTTCTCAAAGCTATCTGGACATCAGCTTCACTCCCGAGAGGGTGTGAAGCACCCGGGGCATGGTCACTGAGGCTCTGGAAGCTGTCCAGGGCTCAGCTTGGCTCTCATGCTGGTGGAGGTGGGTCACTGGGATTCCTGAAACTCTCTGGTGCTCAAGTTTGGTGTTATTTTAATAGTGTCCAAATAAATGCTCAGTTAAATATGCACAAGTATCTTTTCACTGAGTTTTTGCTGTCCATTAAAAACCAGTGGTTTTGAGTTCTGAACATATTCTTCATCATGAAATATTTTCAGGTGTCCTAGTAGTACTTTGGCAGTCATTATGCATGGGGCTTCTGAGTCTGTGGCTTGCTTTTACTCACTTGACTAAAATTTTTGTAAAGGTTTTACTGGAACCTAGGGAATTTTAAATACAAATTATCACATCACTGAAATATCCTAGTATGACAGGTGCTGCTTTGCGCAGAAATATTTCAGCCTTTAGAAAGAGTGATCAGTATTCTTAAAGATTTTGGTGGTATTCTTGATGGTCATGTGCAGAAAAGTGTTCTTTCAGAATATGAATACACTATTTTTATATTTTGAGAAATCTCTATATGGATACTCATAGTGGTTTTAATAGGTTACATTTTAAACATCTGTGTGGAAGTTTCTTTTACTCCACAACCTCACCAGCATTTGCTTATTTTTTTAGCTCTCTAAGATAGCCATTCTTTCTTGAGTAAGATGAAATTTCAGTGTCATTTTAATTGGCATTTCTCTAATGTCCTAAGATGCTGAACATTTTTTTGTTTGGTCAGCTGTACTTCATCTTTTGATAAGTGTCTATTCACTTTACTTGCCTATTTTTGATTGTCTTTTATTGGGGTTTTAATTGTTTTTGAGTTCTTTAAATATTCTAGATGTTAGTCCTGGTTTGAGGTATAATCGGCGTCAATATTTTCTTCTGCATACTGTCTCTTCACTCTGTTTCTTGCTCACTTTGCTGTGTGGAAGATTTTTAATTTCATATAATAACATTTGTCAATTCTTGGTGTTCTTTCTTGTGCAATTAGGGATCTGTTCACAGCCATTCCTATGCCTATGTCTTCAAAAGAAGGCTTATTTTACTTATTTTTCTTCCAGCAAGTTCTAACATTTAGGTCTTCCATTAATTCTGATTTGGTTTTGGTACAGGATGAGCTTTATGGGTCTAGATTCATTCTTCCACATGTTAATTACTAGTTTTCCTGGTATGATAGTTTAAAAAGGTTCCTTTCTCTGCTGTATAGATTTGTTTTTTGTCAAAGAGTAGATCACTAAAGTAAACTAGGGATTTTTATTCACTCTCAATTCTGTTCCAATGATCAACTTATTTGTACTTGTGCCAGTACCATGCTGTTTTTATCATAATAACCTTGTAACATAACCTAAGATACATACAGAACTTTTTTTCCAAAATAGGTCACATTTTAGATCATAATATTTACTTAAATGAAAATAATTGAAATAATCCCCTACATACTATCAGATGACAGTGGCATGAAAGTAGAAATCAATAAAAAAGAAACCACAGAAATTATGTGACCACAAAGGCATTAAATTTTACATTACTAAATAATCAATGGTTCACAGGAGAAATAAGGAAGTAAATTAAACATTTCCTAGAATTAAATGACAATGGAAGTACAACCTTCCAAAACCTATGGGACACAATGAAGGCAGTCCTAAAAGGAAAATTTATGGCTTTAAAAGTCCACATTAAAAGGATAGAAAGACCCCAAATAAATAATGTGATTATGCATATCCAGTTCCCAGAAAAACAAGAGCTATCCAAATCCCAAACAAATAGAAGGAAAGAAATTATAAAGATCAGAGTAGAAGTTGATAAAATTAGGATTACAAAAACAGTGCAAATAATCAATGAATCAAGAATTGGTTCATTGAAAAGATAGACAAGATTGATGAACTATTAGCCATATTTATAAAGAGAAAAACCCCATGCTGATGCAATTAGAATAAAAAAAAGTGAAGTCACAATGGACACCCCTGAAATCCAGAGGACTATGAGAAATTATTTTGAAAATACACATTTCAATAAATTGGACAACATACAGGAAACAAAAAAAATTTAGACATACATGGATTTTCAAAGTTGAACGTAGAAGATATTAAAACCTTGAATAGACCAATAACAAGTAATGATATAGAGGCAGTAGTAAAAACCCAAACAACTAAGAAACCCCAAAACCTGACAGACTCACTACAGAATTCTACCAGAACTTCAGAGAAGATCTAATGCCAGGTCCTCTCTAACTCTTTTGTGAAATTGAGGGAAAGAGCACTGGCAAACTCCTATCTGAACCTTAGTATTATTCTGATACCAAAATCAGATAAAAATTTAACCAAAGAAAGAAAGAAAAGAAAAGAAAAACTATAAGTAATCTCCTTAATAAATAAGAAGCAAAAATCTTCATCAAGATTCTGGTAAACAGAATGAAACAAATCATTAAAAGACTCATATATCATGTCTGAGTTGACTTCATCACAGGTATCCAAGCATGTTTCAGCATATACAAATCAATAAATGTGAACCATTAAAGAAATAGAAGAAGAGGCAAAAATCACAGTACTATCTCAATAGTAACAGAAAAAGTCTTTGACAAAAATCAACATCAATTTGTGATGTAAAAAAAATCTCTGATGAAAATGTTATAGAAGGATTTTATCTCAAAGTGATAAAAGCCATTTCTGACAAACCCACTTCTAATATCACACTAAATGGGGAAAAACTGGAAGAATTCTCTCTACAATCAAGAATAAAGCAAGAATACTCACCCTCCCTACTCCTGTTAAACATAGTACTCAAAACTTTAGCTAGAGCAATCAGGTGAGAGAAAGAATAAAGGGGATACGTATGGAAAGAAAGAAATCAGCAGGGATAGAGCTCAGTGGCGCAAGCTCCTGCCTGGAAATGCAACTTCTAAAGTTTGATTCCTGGTACAAAAAAAAGGAAAGAAGTCAGATTCTCTTTATCTATAGATGAGATAATCCTTTACATAGGGGATCCCCAAAACTCCTCCAAAATATTCTTAGAGACTTCTGGGAAGATGGCACAGCAGTAGGCTACAGCAAATCAACCTCTCCACGGCATGGAACCAGGATAGTAGAAAATAACAACTTGGGGTAGGAAAGGAGGGAGGTGGATCCCCAGACCCCAGGAAAGATCTGATGGTAAAACCGGAGCTCACAGAGAAAGTGAAGAGACAGAACTCAATATGAAAAATAAGGGGACAATCAGCTCTTTCTTCCCAGCTCCTGGCTTGCGGAGTGAGGGAGGAGGATCATATCTATGGAGACACAGTGGGGGGTGGGTGACTACAGGGGCCTCCAGGAAGAAATGCACCAGCAGAAGAGAATGGATGGTGAGCATTAGAACAGTTGGTGAGTGACTTGAGTCCAAGTGACTGCCATGTCCCCCAAAGAGAGTGCTTGATTGCATGCCATTTTTAGGGAGCAGTCCACTGAACCCAGGACACAGAGGAGCCATAGGTTGGCTTCATACGAGGACTCTCTTCATATGAGGCCTCTCAGTGTTGAAATCCCACAGTCAGCAGGTGAGTGACAATAGTGAGAGATGTCCAGTGTCAGCACGGCATGATCAGACTGGCAAGAGGCACCTAGAGTGTGGTAGGCTGAATGACTCAGGCTTTCACCCAGGACCGGAAGCCAGGTTCAAGGTGAACTTCTCTGAGTTTGAAAGCATCAAAAATAGGCACCCCACCAACCCCACTATAGGCTTGCCGTGATCATCCAGCACAGATCTGGGCCCTGATCACCTCCTTTGTCTATAAGTGGGAGCACTGAAGTGGCCACTACCATAAAACTGCAGACCCCAGAAGAGAAGCACAGGTTTGAAGTCACATAGAACTTGGTGTTTTTCTTCCTTCTGGCTCTAATGGAGGGTGGGAGTGGTTTTTTTCTGAATTTTTTTATGAATGTCAATCTTGTTTTTAGTTGTTTTGTTTTGTCCTTACCGTTATTTTTTCTTCTTTCTTTCCCTGCTGTCATTTTGCCAGTTTCCTAAGGCTTGGGTGATCTTTCTCTGTCCTTCAGCCTTCCTTCTGTCTCTTTCCCTTCTTGTATTGTTCCCTTTTAGGCCTTTAAAATTTTCTCCATGTAGGGTAAAATTACTCTCTTCAGTGGATATTTACTGTGCATAATTTTCTGATTTGTCTTCGATTTTGTTGTGCAACTATACATCTTGTATCTATGGTTAAAGGTAGCAAATTAATAGACCTACAAATGCAAAGGCAATTGGGGGCAACAAAAGCAAGTCAGAAGGCATCATAATCCCTGACTTGGAATTCTACTACAGAGCTACTGTGATAAAATCAGCATGCCACTGGCAAAAACAAAACAAAACACAACACAACACAACACAACAGACCTGATGATCAGTGGAACAGATTAGAAGATGCAGAAATAACTCCACATGTACTCAGACACCTTATTTTTAACAAGGGGGCCAATTCTTTTACTGAAGGAAAGATAGCCTCTTCGATAAATGGTCCTGGGAAAACTGTCTTTCCATTGCCAAAAATTGAACCTAGACCAATATCTCTCACCATACACTAAATTAAAATAAAAATGGATCAGAGATCTAAATATAAAAATAGAAAAACACAATCAGATGGAAGATAGAATTGGTAAAACTAGCAGATGTAGGTGTAGCAAAGACTTTATGAACCAGATCCTGATCTCAAAGCATGTATTACAGAGAATCAACAGCTGAGATCACATCAAATTAAAAAGGCTTTGTGAAGCCAAAGAAAACATAAATAGAAGAAGAGACAACCCATGGGAATAGAAAACAATTTTATCAGCTACTACTCAGACAAAGGACTAATATCTAGAATATATAAAGTACTAAAAACAAGAATCAGATCCCTGAGACTTAACGAACTGATACAAAATTGCTCATCAGAAATGACATTTCTCAGATCAAGTACAAATGGAAAATAAATGCATGAAAAAATTTTCAACATCACTGGTAATTTGAGAAATGCAAATGAAAAGCACACTGAGATTCCATCTCACTCGAGAACAAATGGCTATTATCAAGAAATCAATCAATAAGAAATACTGATGAGGCTGTTAGGAAAAAGGAAAGCTTCTTCATTGTTTGGGGGAGCGTAATTTGGTACACAACTATAGAAATGAGTATGAAGATTCCTCACTCAAACTAGAGGTTCAATTTGATCAAACTATTCCCTTTTAGATACTTTCCCCAGAGTTAAAAGCATTATCACCTTGAGACCCTACTCTTAAGTGAAATAAATTGGACACACGTGTAAGAACTGCTTTGTTTCTCTGGTGTGAGAAACTGAAATGTAAATAAGGACCAAAATGTACATTAAGTATTGTGAAATAGGAAGAAAATGTTCAAATGGGGAGGAGAATAAGGAAGGAGGTAAGGGTGGAAGCAAAGAAGGGAAAAGTAGAAATTGAGAAAAAAAGCAAATGGAAACAAAGCTTTTATAAACGGGGAGAAGAAGGGTTGAAGGGAAGGTAGGGGACTGGGAAAAAAAATGAATCAAGTTATATCATGAACAGGTACAAATTCTCTATGAGGAATATGATTGTTATGTATATCTAAAGTGTACCAATAAAAGCTGATAAGAATAGAAATGCATCATGCCACAGTGAAATACACATACTCAAGTGAAAACAAAGCTTTTGTAATTTTGAAGACTTTTTTTTTGTAATTTTGAAAACTTTTATCATTTTGTAATTTGTGAAGGGAAGAAGAAGGAGAGAATGTGGAGAAAAAGAAGAATTAAGATATATTAGGCACCAAAAAGAGATATATTACGCACAGGTACAAATTCCCTATGATGAATATGATCAATATATGTGACAAATATGTATTACTAAAAAAGAATTTAAAAAACAATACAACTTTAAAAGATCAAAAATGCTTTTAGAACAAATTTAGCAAGGTAGTGGAATACAAAAATCAATTTGCAAAAATTAGTAGTGCTCCCATATCCCAACAATGAACCCACTAAAACATCATGAAAACAACTCCACTCATAAAAGCTTTAAAAAATTAAATGCTTAGAAATTCACCTAACCAAAGAAGTTAAAGTCTTCCATAACAAAAAGTATACTACTCTGAAAAAAACAGATTAAAGAGGACATCACAAAATGGAAAAAAATCACTGTTCCTGAATAGACAAAACCAAAATTGCAAAACGGCCTCATTGCCGAAAAGATCTAAAAAGTGGAAAATGGAATTTCTGCCATTTTCTCATTGTACCCACACAGATAACCCTACCAATCTTGGATCATACCTGTGTATACTACATTAATGAATATAATGTATACTAATATATATATACACACTCAGGTAGTATCAAATATGAGATCATGAAAGGTTAGAAACAACCTGATGTTGATCACTAGTGCAATGGATAGACACACTATTTACACAATGGTACAGTTTCTAGGCAATAAAAATTAAACATAATTATGATGAATAATCTTATGCACAAAGAAAAATTACAGACTATCTACTGATGTGTACAATATATTTAAATCCTATGAATTAGCAAAGCAATATTTATTTTATATTGTTTATGAGCACCCTGTTAGTCAGCTTTCCATTGTTAATGACAGAATACGTGAAGTGGACAACTCAAAAGAAGGAAAAGTTTAGTTTGACTCTTGGCTTCAGTTTACGATTCTGTTGCTCATATTGTTCAGAGCCTGTGGGAAGGCCGCACAACACTGTGGGAGAGTGTGGCAGAGGCAAGCTACTTCCCTGGTCATCTTAGTCATTTTTTTAATTCTAGGACAAAATACCCAACACTGCAACTTAAAGGAGGAGGGTTTTACTTTGGCTTAGGTTTTTAGTACATAGTGGGCTGGCTCCAAGGCAGAAAGCCATGGTGAAACGACCTGGCAGAGTAAAGCTGCTCACTATGCAGGTTACAAAACGGACAGCTAAGGGAAGAACCAGTGAAGGAGATGCACTGTATTGGATCAGGCTCCCACTGATTTGTATGTTCTAACCAGATCCCACTGCTAACATTATATTTAGCTGTAGCGCCCCCATGATCTAATCACCTTCCCCAAATGCCCTGTCTCTGAGCATGTGAGGGGCCTGGGGTCATCTAGATGTAAACCATAACATTCATGGTGGCCAGAAAGAAGGAAATAGAAGAATAGGCCAGGTAAGAAGAGTACAGCCCCAATGATCTAACTTCCATCTACTGGGTGCCAACTCCTAAAATTTCCACCCTCTCCCAATAGCACCATCAGTCAGGAGCCAAGCCCTGAACAAGTGGGTTTTTGGGGACTGCTTAAGATCCAAACCATAACAAATACTTCCCTATGCAAAGTACAGCTTCACAGATGGTCAGGATATTTAAGAACTTTTGGTAGTAATCTTTTCCAACAGACAATAAGAGTCAGAGAATGTCACAAAGGTTACATTAAATGCATTCATTTCTCATTCAACTAATAGCCTCATTGTTGCTCTTTTAAGATGATATTCCTTTTATTCTAGAAGTCTCGTTCTGCCTTTGGTTTTCAACACTCTCATTATGATTGTCTAGATGCGGCTTTATTCTTAGAACCTGCAGCATTTCTTCAGCCTGTAGTTTTTGTCAGGTTTGGAAAATGCTTGATTGTTACCTTTTCAATATTGACTTGCTGCATCTTCTCTTCCCTTTCTTGCTCCTCAGCTATATTCATTCGGCTCTTTTCCATGTCTCATGTCTTCTATGCCCCTTTCTGTATTTGCCATGCTTTTTTAATCCATGCTTCAATCTGAATATTTATATTGACCTGTTTTCCTGATTACTAATTGTCTCTTCTTCTGCATCTAATCTGCAGATAATAAACCCACCGCGTTATTCATTTTAGTGTGATTGTTTTGATTAAAGTATTCCCATAAGTTTAAACTTCAGGCTTCTGGTAAAAAAATTACCAACTTGCTATATTTTTTCATGAAAATATGAATCACCAGAGCATGTTTTCTTGATAGGATCCCTGGTATGGAAATGTTTGAAAAATACTTCCAGACAGCACTGCCATTTACAAAGCTATTTCTCATGCATACTTTCTTTGGTATCTCATAATTAAACCATGAAGGAGAGTGGGATAGATAAAATTTCTTATTCTCATGTTGGAGAATTGGAAACAGATGCTCCAAGAGTTCAACAGGCCCACAGAGTTGGTCCACTTAAGTAGTCAATAAGGCTAATCAATTTTCAGACTCAAAACAAAGTGCTCGGTCCATGGTCCTGCTTATGGAAAGCCCCAGGGATGGAGAATAACAAAATCAGAATTATAACCTGATTCTTCTGAATTCAGCTCCATACACTGTCTGTTGTAGCAGGTTTGTTTTTTCAGTGTTTCAGTGTGTGTGACATTGTTGCCCAGTAAACCATCAATTGATTGACTTGTCTATTTATCAGCTAGTCAATCTAGTATTACTTTATGTAGGAAATTCAAAACCCACCACAAGACAGAGCCATGATCAATACCAACCTGTGCATGAACACTGGAAGCATGGGGATGACTCAGTCGAGGCAGATTCAGTAAAATAAAGTATAATTGTGTAGTGTTTTGGAAAATCATTGTCATGTTGATGGATATAAAATTCAAAATTCTCCAAAATTTAGAAATGCCTAGTCCTTTAACATGCTGATTATTTCTCATTCTTTGTGTTCTCTATAAAGTTTAGATTTCATGTCATTCATTCATTTATTCATTCATCCATCCAAATAATAGTTTTGAGCTATTCTCTATGTGTTTGCAGTTGTGCCCAGTATACAGTGAAGAACAAGAAACTCTATTCTCAAGGAATTTTTGGTCTATGGTAGGCCTAGATAAATAGATACTACAGAGTGTGCAGAATGCCCTGTTATTAGGAACACAAGAAACTCTTGGAGGGGAAAGGGCTACCTTCCTCTCCTGGGAAGAATAAGAAATGCTTCTTAGAAAAATAGAGGCCCAGTCTGAGAACTGAAGAGGGACACAACCAGAATGCAAATAATGTCCAAGGAAGATGGAACATAATTTTCCAAGTCTTTGAATGTAAAAGAGAACATACCAATTATATATCAATTTTCTAGAACCCATAACAATATACTCCAAACTCAGAAACTTGCACTATGAAAATTCATTGTCCCAGATGGTGGAAATGCAAGATTAAGGTCATCTAGACTGAATCCTTCTGAGGCCTCTGAAAGAATCTGTTCTGCACATCTCTCCTACATCCCACTTTTTGCCTACATTTAATTATTTCTTATCTTGGGAATGAATCACTATGATCTGTGTGTTCATATTCACATGGGGCTTTTTGTATGTTTGCATGTGAGTGTTTTCCCTCTGTAGTGTCTGTCTCTATGTGTTTATATACAAATTGCTACTATTTTGAAAGCACATCATTAATATTGGGCTAGAGCAGTTCATCCTCATTTTAACTTGATTATGTCTGTAAAGACCATTTCTTCAAATCAGGTCATGTTCTGAAATACTGTAGGTTCAGAATCCAATATATGTGGCTCCTCAAAATGCATGTCTTTCTTGTGTGCAAATTGCATTCTGCTATCACAGAAATATTCCAAATTCATTTGACTCTAAATCCAAAATCTTGCCTAAATGTCTTCAAGTACAAGTTTCAGATCTCATCATCTAAATCATTCAAATCAGAATAGATGGGTCTTCACCAAAATTCCTGTCTATTTGGAACACTTGTGAAAACAGGTAGCAAAAGTCACTATCTTTCAAAATACAAAGTGAAAAAGGCAGAGGGGAGATATTCCCATTTCAGAAAGGAGAAAACATAGGGGCAAAGCTATCATGGGTTTAAAACATGTTGGAAACCTATCAGCAAAATTTTATTAGTTTCTAAACCTGCTGAATTTTTTTTGCTCCTAACTGTTGTGGGTGTGAGAGGGTGGTAGCCCTTTCCCTCAGCCCTAGTGAAATCTCCTAAGCCTGAAAGTTTTTCTTTTGTTCCATTTCTGTCCTCTTCAGTTTAAGCTACCAGTATTTCTTCTGAGGCTATGGATTGGATGCCTCATCTAGTTAGCAAATTGTTGTCCAGTCAAACCCTTGCTATGGTCCTCCAGAGGACCCAATGGTAGGTATTCTCTCCTGAGGACTCCCATACATTTCTACAACGTGCCCAAACTGAGAATCTACTAAATCTTCAAGTTCTCATTTCTTAATGCTTAATGATTCTCTCTTCAATTTATCTCAATCCTAATGGCCTCCCATTGAACTGGTGTAAAATCTGTGTCTGAATTAGGTCATAACTGAGGTACTAAGGCTCAGGACTCCAAAATACTTTTTTTCAAGGAAGCACATTTGAGCCTATAACAACTCACTTAAGGAACCAAAAGGTGTTCAGTATGTCTGGAAGTTAGAGAGGGGAAGAAACAGTGTTTAGAATACTTTTGAAATTGCTGATATAAAAAAAGTCAATACAATCAATAATAGGTCTTGTATTAGGCATTTGTATTAATTCAAATATTTAGTAAAAGGAGAAAAGTTAGGCCAATGCTTTATCAACACTGAGCAGCTCAAAGAATTCATGATTGACCATATAGCAACACCAGAAGTTTGGCTGGAGAATATGTCATTGGTCAGGGTGGACAGGTCATATATACCATAGTCTTTTTAACTTTGCCTTAAGGAAAATCTGAATTTTTTTTCACTGGTTTCAGGAGGTCTTTGTGTGGGTCAAGGACTTGACTGATGACTAATGCATCTCTTGCAGAAGGGTATTTGGTGGCTTGGAAAATTGCCTTTTATGGAGTTCTTTTTTGGTGTGTATATTTTTGTTTCATGTTATCAGGGAAAATTTATATTATGTGAGGCTATAATACTTTTTGGATAGATAATCGTTAAGATATCTTTACAAATCATTATGTAAGAATTTACATCAAACAGCTCTTAAGTGTAAGATTTCTATTACTTTAAAAAACAAACCTTTTACTTAAGATAGTTTCAGGTGTATAAAAATGTAATGAAGGTGTTCCAAAGAGTTTCCATATACTCATTACTGTTTCCTCTATTATTAGCATCTCATGTTAAATACTTTGTTAAAATTAAAGATAATTAAGGGTATATTAATAATCAAAGTTCATATTTTACCCAGGCTGCCTTAATTTTAGTCTAATGTCCTAATTCTGTTCCATGATCCAATGTAGGACACCAGTGCATTTTGTTACGTTCCTTTCAGATGCACTTGGCTGAAACAGATTCTCAGATTGTTTTATAAACTATAATTTTGAGGAGGACTGCTTAGGTATATTATAGGAGGTCTTCCTAGGGGTATTTGTTTTATATTTATCTAAGGAGTAAAGTGGCATAATATGTCTTAGGGAGAAAGATCACACGGTAGTAGTGTCTTCACCCCATGATGTCCAAAGTAAACAGTGTCACCGTGATTTCCTGTCTACATTGATCTGCTGACCTGATCACCTGGCTGAGGCCATGTGTTTCTTTCTTCCCTTTGAATTCGCTCCCTGTCCTGTTCCTCTTCCACTTTCACACTTCAGAATGAAACCAATAACCACAGTGCATACAACAAGAATGGAGAATTATGTTCTACCTTCTTGAAGGCAGAAGATTTATTTGCATAAGTTATTTTGGAAACTCCTGCTTTGGAAACTAGGCAATTTTGTCCCTTTTATTTATTTACAAAGTTATTTATTTTAATCAGTATGAGCTGGTGTGTATTTATTTAATACTTCAGGATATAATCCAGTACTACTTGATTTTGTGCTCAAATTTTTCCAACTCTGGCCATATGATACTATTTCCACTGGCACTTGTATCCCTTGATCTATTATCACCATTATGTGAGCTTTCAAAAAATAATTCCTTGTTTCTTGGGACTACAACATTCTTGAGGCTTAGCTTGCATGTTTCCTGCTGTAGTCCTAGAACCAGTCTATCCCTTTAGGTATCAAATGTTCGCTTCAGTGTGCTCATTGCTGTTGGGATGTCACCACTTTTAGACCTTCTTGGCTGACCAGTCAATGAAATATATGTGTGTATACTCACCTGTGTTATGTACATAACTCTAAAGATTCCAGGGTGCAACACCTGTGTTTATGTTAAGCTAACCATAAATTCATACTGATGTCTCCACCTCTAACCCTTACCCAGTGGGTCACGTTCGGCTACTCCCTCTGCTTGGCAATATACTTCCACTCAGCTGTGAGAGATTTGGCTTTCACTCACTGAAATCCATTTCTTCGGGGGGCTTTGTAATTAGTATAACTAGACATTCATAGATTTCAACAATTGCATAACTTCTGATATCCAGATTTAAGCATGTGAACATATGGCTTTTTAAAACATAGAAGTAAAGTTATTTATCACAATTTGCTATTAGGTTACAGTTCCTTTGGTGTTTTTTTGTCAGTACTGGGGATTGAACTCAGGACCTTGCGCTTGGCAGGCAGGTGCTTATTCCACTGAGCTATATCCCCAGCCAAAAATTATAGTTACTTTGGAGCATTAACTCAAATGGGTTAAAGTAAGCCTGTAACATACTTAAGGAACACTTTCTTATGTTACGCATGCAAATTACCTTTCTGTGTAGTTCTTCACTTCAATTTCAAAGTTACCAGCTGTGAAGTTGCAATCCAAGGGCTTATCATGGTCGAAAAGGGAAAAATAATATAACCAGGACTGATGCATACCATTCAGTTCCAAGATACGTAGTGTTACTAGAGTTGTTAACCTATAACTCCATGAAAAATAGCTTTATCAAATACTTTCATTAGCCTTTGTTCTCAAAGAATTACTCATTTCCAGTTACTTAGGTCTGTACCTTTCTTCTTGGTCTCTTTTAATGAGGTTGTTTAATACATGTGTATTGTAGTTCGACTGTTTTGTCACAGTATGCATTCCATCTGGGGATATGCCAACCTCCTCAGTGACTTTATTAATTTGTATACATTAACTATGACTGAACAGTCTGTAGATTTTGAAAAATGCATGGTGTCCACATTCAACATAACAGACTAGTTTTGCCACCTTAAAATTATCTTGCGCTTTACTCAGTCAACCCTCCTCCCACCCCTGGCTAACACTAATTTCTTTTTAACTACCTCTGCTTTTACACAATGGTATATATATATATATATATATATATATATATATATATATATAATAGCTCTCCCTTATAGTAAGGGATATGATTCAAGATCTTCAGTCAGTGCCTAAGACTATGGATGGTACTGAACCTTATATAGAATATTGGATGATACCTTTTCCCTTAACTTCAACTCTGCCAGAAAATGTGACGGCAGCATGTTCATTGGCAGATACAGACTCTAGTAATTTTCACACTTTTTATTCCAAATCTATTCCTGAATCTGTGTAACCATGGCTTACTTGCAACCGTGGCTTGATGTCACTTTCAGAGGATCTCTTGCTGACATCTTTACATAGGCTCAATGCTTTCTGGTGTAACACATTGCCATCAATCAGAACACATTTTCTGTTCATGTTGTGTAAAATTTAATGTTTTCCCATATTAACTGAGCACTTATTGTACATTTTATCCATGAGTGTTGCAGTTTGAAGTGCAACTGAAATATTGGCATTGATTTTTAAAAAGAAATTGGGAAAAATTCCTTTAAAAGTAAAAATACTTCTGTACAACTTCACAGATAGATGACTCATTCTTACTATATATCTCAGAACCCTATTTATGCAATTCTTTCCTTATTAAATCAAGAACTTTCATCTTTTCACATAATGGAAGAATTTATGGCTTCCTTTTGGCATATGTTAATTATCTGCATCACTATTCTTACACTTTGGGACCATTCTTTTTATTAACAAATTAAGTTTATTGGAACATTTTAGGTATACATAACAATTGCATTCATCATAGGGAAATCTTTCAGTTTTTTACCATTAAGTATGATGTTGGCTGTTGTTTTGTCGTGGATGGCTTTATCTAATTGAGATGAAGACTATCTTTTCCCATTGTCTGTAGTGCTTTTATAATGAGTTGTTTCACTGTGTCAGATCTTTTTCTCTGCATCTATTGAGATGATCATGTGATTTTTATTCTTGGCTCTGTTGATAGTATGTATTACATTTATTGATTTGCACATTTTGAGGCATCCCTGCATCCCTGGTATGAATTATAATTGGTCATGGTGTATATTATTTGTAATGATTTTTTTCTGCATTTTTTTTGCAAGTATCATACTGAGTGTTTTTGCATCCATGTTCCTCAGGGATATTGGCCTATAGTCCTCTTTTTTGCTTGGAACCTTCTCTGGTTTTGGGATCAGGGTAATATTTACTTCCAGAAATGATCTTGGGTGTGTAGTTTTCCTTTGAATTTCATTAGAGTCGGAGGAGTAGTGGTACTCAATCTTTAAATTTCTTGTAGAATTTCGCAGTGAATCTGGGAAGGCCTGAGCTTCTCTTTTTTTGTAGTCTTTCAAATTACATTTTCAATTTCATGGACTGATATTGGGTATCTAGAATTTTTATATCTTCTTGACTCAGCTTTGGTGATTCATATATTTCAAGAGAAGTGTCCCTTTGTTTTGTGTTTTCTATCTTATTTGAGTATAGGTTTCTCAAGCAGGTACTGATGATTTTCTTGATTTCTCTAGGATCTGTTCTGGCTTCAACCTTTTAATTCTTAATTACATGGATTTGAGTCTTTTCCTTCCTTTTCTGATAAGGTTGGCTAGGGGTTGGTCAGTTTTATTTTATCTTTCAAAGAACCAACTCTTCATTAATACATTGTATTGTTAGTCTCAATGCCATTAATTTTTGCTCTGATCTTTATAATTTCCTCCTTTCTTTGGGCATTGGGGTTGACTTGTTCTTTTTCTGTAAGTTTGAGTTTCAAGTGTAGGTTGTTTAGTTGAACTCACCCTATTTTCCTGAAGTGGGAATTCACTGCTATGCATTTCCTTCATAGGACAGCTTTCACTGAATTCCAAAAGTACTGTTATGTTGCATTAGCATTACCATTAACTTGTAGAAACTCTCTAATGTCTTCTTTAATTTCATGTGTGACACATTGGTTGTTCAGGATGGTGTTATTTAATTTCTATGTGTTAGTGTAGATTTTGTTGTTTCTTTTGTCATTGATTCCCAATTTCATTGTGTTACGGTCTAATAATAGGCATAGGATAATTTCAGCTCCTTTTTATTTACTAAAGCATGTTTTGTGAGCAGGTATGTGGATTATTTTGGAGAATGTCCCATGCACATCTGAGAAGAATGTGTTTTCTGGTGTTATTGGGTAAAATACTCTGTAGACATCCTCTAAGTTTGTTTGTTCAAAGGTTTGGTTCAGTTCAGATATTTCTGTTAATTTTTTGTCTAGTTGTCTATTTGTGACAGTGCATTACTAAAGAGTTTGTGTTTATTTGATTTTTCATGTCCGCTAATATTTGTTTTTATATAGTTGAGTACACCAATATTTGATGCATATATATTTATGATTTTTATCTCTTCTGCTTTGAGTTTTCCCTTAACAAGTGTGTAGTGATTTTCTTTGTCTCTCTTGATCTGCTTTGGCTTGAAGTTCACTTTGTCTGAAAATAGAATGTCAACTCCTGCTTTTTTCTGAGTTCCTGTCACATGGAGTATTGTTTTTCATTCTTTGACTTTCAGTCATGAATTTCTGTTTGAGTTAAATGTGCTTCTCGTATGCAGCATATTGTTGGATCTTGTTTCTTGATCCATCCTACCAGTCTGGTGTTTTTTTTTTAATTGGTGATTTGAGACCATTTACATTGATGGTTATAACTGATACATATTGGCTTATCCTTGTCATATTATATTTCTTCTGTTGGTTTCTTGTCTTTTACCTCTTTTATTTACTTGCCTTGCCTGGTGGATTCTTTCTGTGGTGTTCTTGGGATTGTAGTCTTCATTATCTCTTTCTATGGTATCCTTCAGAACATTTTGGAGGGCTAATTTGCTATTCATGAATTTCTTTGGTTGTTCTTTGTCATAGAAGTATCTTCTTTCTCTGCTGATTTTGAAAGATAGTTTTGTAGGATACATCAATTTGGATTGAAAGTTGTCTTCTTTCAGGACTTAAAATACTTCGCTCCAAACCCTCCTTAACTTAAGAGTTTGTGTTGCAAAGTGTGCTGTGATTCTTCTGGGTTTTCCTTTATAAGTAATTTGTTTCTTCAATAGCTTCTAATATTCTATTCTTGTGCTGAATTTCTGGGATCTTGATTTTTATATACCTTGGTGTAGCTTTATTTTGGTCATAGCTAATTACTTTATCTCTATACCAAATTCTTTTTATCTGCTTGGGAAGTTTTCTGCCATTAATTTTGTGAACAGATTTTTTATATCATTTGTGCTGTCTTCTGCTTTCTCATTGACTCTGATCAATATTACATGGTTATTCTTTGTATCATCTTTCAGCTGTTGGATTGACTTTTCATGGTCCCTTACCATTTTTATGAAACCTTTCTTTTTGTGATCCCTAACTGCAATCCTGACTTTTAGATCTCATATTCTGTCCTCATCTCAGTTTGTTTGACTACATACACTTTCAGTGGAATTTTTAATCTGGATATCTGTTTGAATCTGTTTCATGGGTTTTAGTTCTTTCCTATGTTGGGCACTCAGGTTTCCATCATTTTCCTAAGCTTTTCTATTTTTTAAATCTATGTCTCTTCTACATTCATTCAGCAAGTCCTTCATTATGATCATCATCTCTTTTTTATCTGAAGGATTATTTCTGATCTGTTTTTTTCTACAGCCTAATTCATCAGGGTTTTTGTTTTGCTTTGCTTTTTACCTTTGCTACCATTTCAGAAAATCAAGGTAGATGGTTCTGATTTCCTCTATCTCATTATCCCCTGGACTTGGCCTGGGTGGGTTGGAAGTTTGAGGTTGCATTTTGATTCTGTATCATGTTGTTTGTATTTTTTATTTCAATTTGTTTTCTGTGTTGATGCTTGTAAATTTTTTTTTTTTTTTTTCCTGCGGTAGTGGGGATCAAACTCAGAACCCTGTGCTTGCTAGGCAGGCGCTTATTCCACTGAGCTATATCCCCAGCTGTAAATTGTTTATGGTATGTAGATTTATTACTAGTATCAAGGTTTTGCTAGGAAACATGTTCCTCAGAGATGTCTTTGAGGTTAGCTGGCTCTTGGTCTTTTTATCTATTCCAAGATCTTACTTTACCAGTGTTTCAGGGAAAAGAAGTTGCTACCTATTTGCCTCAGCACCCAGTCCTTTGGTGCTGGGCTATGATGATGATTACGACCAGACAGACAGTCACAGTAGTGATTAGAAGGGAGAACAATTGATTACAATAGTTATGACACCTTGTCTGTAGTAGTACAATTAGCAATAACAATAGCATCAAGTATAGCCTAGAAACTGATAAGCTGTGGTAACCATTAATTTGGTGGGTCTAACCATAGGCACAAGATCTACAGTTATATAAAATCAAACATAAACCAAGAACTTTTATCCAGTGAGTTTCCTCTCAGTGGAATGATTCTACACCCTGGAGGGGAGATTTAATAGGTATTTGTAAAAATAGTGATCTAAATGAAGAGAAATATACTAGAAGTAAGGCTGAAATATGAAAGTTGTACACCCACACTTTGGGAAACTGGGGAACAGGGCAGGAGAGAAAGAATGAAGGAGAAAGTAAAAGAATATTGATGTGAACTTGAAAGACTAAAGACAATGTTCACACGCATGAAAAAATATTAACATGTCAAGAATGGTGTATGAGGAAGGAGAGAAAATGTACTAACAAAAGAAAACAAGCAATGAAAGTTAAAACCTAAACAACAACAAAAAACTAGAGAGAAAAATGAAAACAAAACAGCAAATAAAAAATAATAAAATTCCTCTGATGTCCACTGTTCTGCAGCAGTGTCCAGGGCAGAGCAAAAATGTGTGCTGAGTAACCATACCAAGACTGCAGTAGAATTAGTACTGACAGAGTCTTCAGCCAGCAACAGGAAATCATCCCTCAGTGGTCTGCTCACATCTCATTACCCTATTTCCCTCTGCAGCACTCTCCCCATTGCTGTGGTATTCTCAGACAGAGAAAGCCCAAGGCTGCTTCCAGTCCCATGAACAGTTGACCCCTCCCAGCCTTTGCAAAGCCTTCTCTATTTGGGTGGGTAGAGAAGGCTCTGGCTCTGGAGCCAGCCAAAGGCTTCTCAAGTTGCACTTTCCTCTCCTCTCTCACCCTGTTGAGAGCAGGGTCATAGTGGTGCTGACATCCTACTTCTTGCCCTATCATGACACAAGGCTGCCTAAGTCACACATTCCTCTTTTCTCTCATGCTGTTAGGAGTAGTGCAGGAAGAGTAGTTCCGTTCTATTCACCACCTTCTTTGTCATCTTTGTAGTCCCTGACATTGTCATTTTTAGAGGTTCCAGTTATATGCTATGCTTCATGACAACAAGAAAAAGAAACTGGTAGCCCATTGGAAAGGAAGGAACTTCCTGGTCACTCACCCCTATGTGTGCCATCAAAATTTGCTGCCAGGCTGCAGTGTCCTCTGGAGAAAGGCAAAAAAGGTGAGGGGCCTTATATCTCAAATCTATCCTGTGTGGTTTGCATTTGCCACCCTATTATAATCCATCTGGTTTTAGGAAATCTCCCAGAATGGTAGTTCCTGTTCTGCACATAGGAAGGGTCCCACAGGTGGTCCTGTGGGCTGTTACCATTTTATATAGTTGTATTCCTATGTTTTGTTTGACCTATAATTCTGTTATAACAGAGTGATTCCAGTGATCCCAGTGGCATCAGGATGTGTGTACCTCCCTTTCTTTCAATCATTTGTGTTTTTAGTTTTTGTGTTTTTACTTGAGAGAGACAAACATGGTTCCTCCTCTATTCAGCCTTGTTAACTCCCACCAGGACTATTTTTAAGTAAACTGTAGATTAACTGAATACAAGCTCCAGGATACCCTGAAGGTCCATGTGATCATCTAAACAGCTTCTAACTGACTAAAGAGAAGATAGCAAGATACACAATGTGAAAACACTGGATGAAGCAATGATTCACATCCTAGCAGGGTAGAGCAAGATAGCATGAGATTTCATCACACTACAAAGGGTAGAGCACTATTGAAAACCTATGAATTATTTATTTTAGGAAATTTCCAATTAATATTTTTTAATCATGGTTGATTCTGGACCTGAAACCAGAGAAAGGAAATCCATGGGTAGATGGGGACTACTAAAATTGAAATCATTTATCAAATATTTTATGGTTCATCTATATTTTTCATGCCTTATTCACTAATTTCAATTTGTTACTGAATAATGCTCCTTTCTATCAATGTGATACAGTGTGGGGGACTTGGCCAAGGAGTGAACCGCTAGTATGTGGGGCAGGAGGACAGAGGCTCTGCAAGGCATGAATGATTCAATAAGTTTAGATTAGTGAGACATGTTGTATTTGGCCATTGTCCTCCCCTTTACCCCAAGAAAACTGCCTTGCTGTGAGACAATTTCCTGCCCAAACTGCTTTTCTTCCTTTTTTTTTTCTCTTACACTGATATTCTAAATAAAATCCTGACAGTTCTCAGCTTTGGTGTCTCCCTACGTGTGGATGCTCTTGGTTGAGTAGCCCGTCTGGTTTTCTCAGCGATTGAACTAAGTCTCACCCCTGAGTAAAAACTCATCCTCTATGCCAGCACAGTCACATGATGGGGCAACACAGCCTATCTTTTTACCTACTGAAACACATCATAGTTGTTTCTCCTTCTGGCTACTGTGAATAAAGCTGCTACGTACACACTTGCATGCAGGTTTCTGTGAAGATAAGTTTTCACCTTCATTGGATAAATATGTAGTGCAATTGTCTGTGCATAAAGCAAGAAAACGTTCAGTTTTTTTAAGAAACCACCAAACTCTTCCAGTGTAGTGACACCACTTTTTATTTCACCAGCAATGACTGAGATCTGTCCCTTCACATCTTAGTAAGCATTTGGCATTGTCAGTATTTTGGGTTCTGAGCATTGGGTAGGTGTGTAACGATTTCTCATTATTGTTTTAATTTGCATCCACTGTTAGCATTTGTGTTTTGCACTTAGTTCTGTGATTCATTTTTAGTTATTGTTTTAAGAGATATGAGATATGTAAATAGGTTTTCTTTGGCATGTGGCTATTGAATGCTTCCCATACTCTTGGTGAATGGACCATTCTTTTTCCATTGAATTGCCTTTCTTTCTTTGTGAAAGATCACTTGACAATGTCTGTGAGAATCTACTTTTGTTTTTCTCTTCTTTAATAGTTATTCATGTGTGCATTCTTTAGCCACATCACACTAACAAATACCAGAAAGTAGGCGGTGAAAGGAGAACTCACACACCTCTGGTGGGAGTTAGTGCAGCCATTATGAAGAACAATGCGAAGATTTCTCAAAAAACTAAAAATAAAACTTTGAAATGATTCATCATTCTCACTATGGGTGTATATCCAAAGGAAATTAAATGATTATGTCACAAATACACCTGTACTTCCATGTTCATTAGAGCATTACTCAGACTTGCTAAGATATGGATTCAATCTAAGTGGTCATCAACTGACCAACAGATAAAGAAAATATAGTATGTATACACAGCAGGCTCCTATTCAGCCACATAAATTGAAGTCTTGTCATTTGTGAGAGTACTGATGGAACTGGGGATCATCTGTTAAATGAAATAAGCCAGATGCAGGAAGATAAATACTGTATAAACGCACATATATGTGGAATACATAATGATCTCATGGAAGCTGAGAGTCTGATGGTGGTTACCAGCAAAAGCTTGGAAAGTAGTGGAGAAGCAGAGATGGGAAAAGGTTGATTAGCAGATGTGAAGTTACAGTTATACAGGAGTGGGAAACCTTTGTGTGCTCTTGCATAGCATGGCGACTAAGGGTGACAATTATGTGCTGTATATCTGTAAAAGCTAACAGGAAGGATATTGAATATTCCCACCATGAAAAGCTAGGTGGTTGAGGAAATGGATGTTTAACTTAGTTTAAACAGTGCATAATGTATTTATATAATAAAACATCACTTGGTATTCCATTATTATGTACACATTTTATGTTTGTTATGTATCTGTTTAAAAACTTAAATATATTTTTATTTTAAAAATAGAAGAACAAAAACATGTCAACAAACAGACATCCATTTACAAAATAGCACAAGAACAATACAAGCAATACTGAATTACAGACAATGTGACAGGAAAGTAGCAATGGTTGTTGTATTACATATTGATATCTTCAAAGTGGTTACTCAGGAAAACAAATATAGACATGAAAGATTGATCAAATAATTAATCATTAACTGTTCCTTTCAATAAAGGGTTAGAAGTCAGTAGTACAACTATGTTAGCTATCCTGTATATATGTATATACATAATTTTCCCCTTCTTTCTTTTCTCTTTTCCCTCATCCCAGTTGCTCTTTACTTTTGAGCAGTTTCCTTTTGTTTCACAATGTCTATCATACCTCCTAATTTTATTCACTCTTTTAGGTTCTTACAGTAGTGAGACAATATGTTACTTACAAATGCAGATCTGATTTATTTCACTTACAAGTATGTCTCTAGTTGTGACCATTTACCTATAAAAGCCTTGAGTTTATCTTTCTTTATAACTGACTAATATTTCATTATATAAAAATGCCACAATTTTTAGTCCATTCCTCAGTAGATGGACATTTGGGTTCTTTCCATGATTTAGCTATTACAAATTGTGCTGCTATAAACATGAATGCACATATATTGCTGTGATATGATGTTTTCAGATCTTCTGGGAAAATACTCAGAAGGGGAATATCTGGGTTGAATGGAACTTCTAGACCTAATTTGCTGAGGAGTCTCCAAACTGATTTCCACAGTGATTTCATCCGTCTACATTCTCACCAGTGGTGGAGAAGAGTTCCTATTTCTCCACAGCCTCATCAGCATTTGTTATTGGTTGATTTCTTAATGGTAGCCATTCTTACTGGGATAAGATGAAATCTCAATGTTGTTTTAATTTGCATTTCACAAATGACTAATGATGTTGAACATTTCCTCATGTGTATTTGCCATTTGTATTTCTTTATCTGAGAAGTGTGTACTCATCTCAGATGCCCATTTTAGGATTGGGTCTGAATTTGGTGGGGTTTATTTTTAAATTATTTATATGTTCTAAATAGAAGACCTTTGTCTGAGGGCCAGCCAGCTAAATTTTTTTCCCAATTTATGGGTTTTCTTTTTACTCTGCTGGTGATTTCTGATCTAGGGAAAACAGTCCTAAAATTCATCTGGAACCAGAAGAGATCCAGAATAGCAAAAGCAATCCTGGACAACAAAGATAAGTCAGGTGGCATTATAATCCCTGACCTGAAATCATACTACAAAGCTACTGTAATAAAATCAACATAGTACTGCCTAAAACACAGACCTGAGAATCAATGGAACAGACTGGAAGAAACAGCCACAACCACAAACACACTCAGCCACCTAATCTTGGACAAGGGCCAAACAAGCACATTGCAAGAAATATAGCCTCTTTAATAAATGGTCCTGGAAAAATTGGCTTGCCACTTGCCAAAGACTGAAAACAGACCCAAGTCCATCACCATGGACCAAACTGAAGTCAACATGGATCACAGAGCTCAGTATTAAAACAAAAACACTAAATCTATTGGACGAGAAGGTAGGTAAAATTCTTGAAGACATAGGTGTACGCAGAGAGTTCATGAACAAAAACCAAATCATATGGGAAATACTTCAAAGAATCAACAACTGGGATCTCATCATATTGAAAAGTTTTTGCACATCTAAAAACTTAAAATTTAGTTTTTTTTTTTAATACTAGCATGGTGCTAGTGGGAAAATGGAAGAATACCTTTTTAAAAGAAGGTTCTTTAAAGTTGTTTTCTTTAGGAAGCGGGTCTTTTTCAATGGAGAAAGCTCTACTTTGTTGCAGATGAGTTTTTTCCTTAGCCCAGCCTGAATAACTTGGAAGATTTTCCTTAGCGGCTCCCCTGACAGCCTAATGGGTTTTCTGCATGTTAGACCTCAGAGAACGTGAAGCTGTAAAAGGCACATAAGAGATTCTCTCCCCTATTCTAGCGCTATCCTCAGTGTATTGGTTGCTAGGGCTGCCACCAAAGTGGCAGAGAAAAGGTAAACCTATAAAGTTATTTTCTCGTGATTCTGGAGGCTAAAGCCCATAGTCAAGTTGTTGGCAGGGTTGGCCTTATCTGGGGTCGTGCCTTCACTTATAGATGGCTGTCATCACCTTACTGTGTCCTCAGACAATCTTCCCTTGACACTGGTCTGTGCCCTAATTTCTTCTTCTAAGAACGTGTCACACTGAATTAGCGCTCAGCCTAGTGACCTCATTTTACCTTACTTATCTCTTTAAAGATCTCATTTCCAAATATATAGTCACCATCCAAGATACTCGGGGGTAGGGTGTCAAAATAGGAATTTGGGAGTGCAAACTCCAGCTCCTAGCACTCAATCTCTAGCAATTCCTCAAAATTATCATTAAAATGTTTCTATCAGTCACTGGCTCCAGTGGTTTTTGCTCCAGCTTAGCCATAGTTGGCTGCAACTCTCTCTGGATGCACCTGGCTTTCTAGTTTTTGCTGCATCTTCAAAGTATATCTTTAAATATCATTTTGTTCAGCTTTTCCATGAAAGCCTGAGAGTGATGACTTCCCAGTTCTTTACTTGTCTGAGCAGAAACCATAAGTCTGGAAGAGTTGTTTGTGACCTTCATATGCCCTTTTCCATTTGGGTTTTCAATAATGACATCGTTCTTCCCCTCAGCACTCATTATGCTCTGACATTTCATCACATTATGACTTTCTTTGTTTTGGTGATTTGTGTGTTTCTTTGCCACACTGCAGACTTCTAGAAAGCAGGAAACATCTCACTGGGCCAGTGCTGAGTCACTTTTCTGGGTACACAGTGGATAATATATATTTGTTAAAAAGACTAGTGAGATAATTAGTTAAAACATACCTATGTTTCATTTCATTTTTTTAGTAGGAGAAATATTTTCAATACCATTAGTGTACGTTTTATTTTCCCCTGTACTGTTGAGCCACTGAAATACTTTCCTCATGTCTTTCAGGGACTCACTGCTCTAACAAGACCTTGGTGTTAAAGCAGTATCTAAACCTCAGAAGAGGTCCCAGATTACAGCATGAAGCAAAAATTCCTTAGCTTTTTCAGTGTGTGTGTGTGGGGGGCTGACTTTCCCTTGAACTCATCATATTCCTACATATCTCTAAATCTGCTCAGACAGGCAATCCCAAACCAAAATTCAACCTTTCAAAACACCCACTTTGTGACCACATCCTCCCAGAGCCTGTGAGGTCACACCAGTGAACCCTGCTCTGCATCCACTCACCCTCTCTGAGCACACCCATCACAGTACTAAACTAGATCTCTTCCCTCCCCAGCCAGGACTAGCAGACCTCAGAGAGCACTCACTCACTGACTCATCTTGCATAACTAAGGCCTCTTGGTCAGAAAAAAGATGGATTCAGACCCCCAAAATCTCTTTAGCATCTGCTCTACCTTCTTCTGTTCTTCACTACTTCTAGGCGGAAAGGCTGAACTAAAGTGACCCTTGTCTCTTCCCCAGTCCAGATCATCCTACAGTTGTTCTTTCTTTGAACAAAACTGCCCCCTGCAAAGCACTGTTAAGAGCTTCTGCTCTCCTATCTTGACACAGATTATTCAAACATTTTTGAACATGTTTCTATGCTTGTTTTTGCTCCCATCAACCAGACAACTGTGTTTATGGGGAGAAACTAAATTTAGTTTGCTCTGTAGAAGTTTAAGTGCCATTTAGAGCAACCACACAACTAATGTGAGGTGGCAGTTCCAGGCTCATGCAGAATGTGCCAGCACAGCAGTGTGCAGGAGGAATGCATCAGCCGATTTCCTCCTTGTCCCCGTGCAAACTGTGGTCATCCCTAATTCCTTTAACTCTTGGTCGTCAGCAAAATGCCAGCGTCATCTTTTCTACATGGTTTAAGCACTAATAAATGAGTAAGTAATAGGTAGGTATATTGGTCCCAAACTTAGGGACAGAAACTAGGATCACCTAGCAGCAGCCTGTATAGAATACTGCCCCAAAACAACATGTTCTACTTTCCATCCATTGCAAGATTTCTTGACACCATATGTATTAGTCAGTTTCACATTAGTATAATGAAATATTGAGTACAGGCTCTATATGAAGTGAAAAGAGGTTTGTCTTGCTTTATTATGCTAGAGGTTTAAGCATAGGATTGGGCAGACCCACTGGTTTGGGCACCTGTTCACGTCAGCACATCATAGTGGGAATATGTATTAGAGTTAATGCCAATATCCTGAGCCAGGAGATGGAGAGACAAAGGAAGAGAGGAAGGGAAGGATCAGGTCCCTCAGTCCCTTCCCAGGGCGTGCTCCTAGTGATAGAAGGACTTCCCCTTAGGACTCACTTATCAAAGGTTTCCTCATTTTCTCATATTACTACCCTGGGAATGTTTAACACAGGCCCTTACTCAAGCTGTAACACTGCACATTTGTTAAGTAGTATCTTAGTCTAAAATTCTGTTGCTATATATATATATATATTAAAAAAAACTCCTAAAACTAGGTACTTATAAAGGAAAGAAGAATGTTTATCTCATAGTCTCTGAGGCTGGAAGTCCAAGATCATATGACCTCTTCTGTTCAGCCTCTGGTTGGGGCCTCTCAGGCTATGTAACAACATGACAGAGAAGTAGAAAGAGAAATGACCATGGACAGAAAGAGGTAAGTATGCAAGGCGGCCTTACTTTTAACAATCTAAAAATGAGAAGTAGCTCACTTTGGAACACCAGCATTAATTCCTTCTGAGGCCAATGCCCAGAACAACCCAATTTAAGGCCTCATGTCTCAATGATTTTACCCCGTATCCTCTCAACACTGCCACCTTGAGGACCAAGTTTCCAGAACATGAACCCATGGAGGACATTCTTAAACCATGCACAAATCACAGTAGCTGAGAACAACAAAAAGGGCAACATTGAATTTTCTCTCAGTTGGAGTAAGTCAGAAATGAAATAACACTATAGAAAATAAAGTGCGGGGACTTCCGGGAAGATGGCGACCAGGTGAGCAGCAAAGGAGCGATCCTCCTTGATAAACACCACCAGCTCGAGACAGACTTGACGAGCGTGAATGCCGGGACCTCGGCTGGGAAGATCAAACTGAACGTGTTTCTCTGAGCTGCCGGGGGAGATGCGGTAGGGCGGCCCAAACTGCCGTGGCGAGACGTGGGAAAGCCCCAGACGCTGGGAGCCGGAGACACTCCGCGCGGGGAGGGGGCTTGGCTGGGTCCGAGCGCCCTGGGGGCACAGCTAGCTCGGTCCCTCCCGCCTCCCGAGCCGGCGCAGCTTTCCAGCAACTCCCGACAGAGATCGGCTTTTTAACAGCGGCAACGCCCGGCAGTCTCACATTTCGCGCGCATCGGGCAGGCTCTGCAGCCTAGCAGCGGAGCATCCCGCTCCCTCCCCCAGACCCGCAGAGCGCGAGGAAACAAGTGGCTGCAAGCAGCGGATCGCGAGCATAGCACAAAAAACTGGCACCTTGGAACCTTCCTGCCTACAGGGACTCCGAAAACTGGTGAGCTATCTGCGCTCGCGACCAGATCACCGAGTGGGGGAGGAGATCCATTCCTATACCTGCAGGGAACCCTGGGAGGGCGGGGGAGTGGTCTCACACACCTCACCCAGGTCTCTCGCTAGGGAGTAGCTAAATAACTTCTGTACAGCCTTTTAAGCGGAACTCTCAGCAGAAAGCTTAACGGACATTCCCCCAAAGAAAAGTCATTGGAGCAGCCTCTGCAGCAGACCTTTGCCTGCTGAACTACCTGGGGAATCTAATGCTCAATATTTTGAATCTGATACCCAAAAAAGGGAAGACAGAAGAACAAATCTCAGCAGAAAGCTTAAGGGACATTCTCCCAAAGAGAAGGAATCATTGGAGCAGCCTTTGCAGCAGACCTCCACCTGCTGAACTGCCTTTGGAATTTATACCTCCACATTTTGAATCTGATACCCAAAAATGGGAAAACAGAGGAGCAAAACGCAGTCTCAAAACTCAACCCCACCCAGAACAAGTTTTGAAGAGGAAGAAACAAGGGAACCAGGAAGCCTCATAACTTCAAGATATGAAACGATTGCATCCGAAATGAAACAACTCCAACAGGCCATGAAAGAGCTTAAAGCAGAAATAACCCACATACCCACAATGATTTCTCAGGTAAAAAACGAGATGAAAACAATGATGGAAGAAATGCTCCATTTACACAGACGAGAAATAGACAAAAGTCTAGAAGAAAATAGGAAACAAATGGAAACCTTACAAGAGCAATTCAGGAATGAATTACCAATAATGAAACAGGTCCAAAGAGAATGCCAGGATTTGAAAACTAACGCTGAAAGCATGAAAAACCATTTAAA
>PVLD010011500.1:0-64916 GCA_004027595.1 Dinomys branickii
GAATAAACAGCTCGCCACCCCAGGATTCTTGCAGATAGGCCACTCAGGTGTTCCTCCCTGGGTGGAGCTCTTTCCCCCCACACAAAACCCGTTGGGGCGCCTAAGTAGGTCTTCCCATCCGGGAGATCCCGCAGTCCTTAAAGCTGCTTTGATGTCTCTCGCTGGGCTGAGCTTCTTCCCGATTCAGGAAAAACCATTTAGAGCACGCACTTAACTCTCCCTGTGATCATGCAGACAGGAGTGCCGTTCAGATGTTTTTCCCTCGATGGAGATTTTCCCCGACTCAGAAATCCCGCCGGCCGGTCGCTGTTGCTCCAGTTCGCGCAGCGCTGGCTGCGGGGGTGGGGTTCTGAGCGGGATCCCGGAGCGCTGCCCGGTTTGGCGCAGTTTGTCCCAGTAGCACGTTCTCTGTCGGGTTCAGGAGCTGAAGCCGTTCTTCCCTCCTCACTCGCTGTCTCGGCTGGTTGTCTTCTTCCCGGAAGTCCTTATTTCTGTCTTCATATTGCTATATTTCATTGTTTGGGTGGTAATCCTCTGGGAGGTTCTCTCTCTGCTTCCTACCCGGTCGCCATCTTCCCGGAAGTTGTAAATCTTTTCTAACATGCTTTCTACTCTTTCAATGATCAGAAAAAATAAAAATTAGAATGTATCTATGTTCCTTTAGATACAGCTCCCAATGTAAGTGGCAACTCCTTCCCTGCAAGTGTGACTGAAGAAGGCATTCCTAAATAGCCTTCCATTCAAGGATTCCAAGGAGCAGATGAGGATTTCCAGAAGAAATGTAATTTCTAGAAAGACAAAGGGAGTAGAGAGAGAGAGAGAGAGAGAGAGAGAGAGTGTGTGTGTGTGTGTGTGTGTGTGTCTGTGTCTACCTTCCTAAACCAGAAATAAAGATTATGAACACAAGAAAATTCAAAGAGCTTTTACATTGCAGTTGATAACATTGCTTTATTTAACACTACTATAGCATGATTATATTCTAATGTAAAAAATTCAAATAAAATATATATCAAGAAATAAATCTAGAGGCCTTTTACACTCCTTACATGCAGCTGCAAGCCCTTTCTTGTTCGCTGTCCACGGCTCTCAGCCCTTGGCGCTCTTTCTGTTCTATATATTTGCATATGTGTGCGCTTATACATATGTATCTGCAGGAGACTTTTCTCATAAATAAATCATCTTTACAAGCTGCTCAGCAACTTGTGTTTTTCAATCTAACATTTTTTAAATCTTACTTTGTCAGAGCACACAGAGCAACCTTGTTCTTTTGTAAAGACCACTGTGGATTCAAAAGTATAAATAACTCACAGTGTGTTTACTTACTGAGCTCTGCAGTGCCCCTGAGCAGTTTCTCTCCTAGGTAAAAAACCTGCCATCGCCAGAGGACCTCATTCTAGCCCTCTGTCTCATGACTGCTGTATATTAATCAGCAGTGCTGGACATTAGCTTGGCAGCCTAGGAAAGCAGGTAGGAGTTCCGTTTTTAAAAATTTTATTACAGATACGTCTATTTATGTATCTGAATTTTGTGACACCTGAAAAATAGTCAATACAAAATCCATGGGATTTAAAGCAATTGATTCTTAATTTTCAATTAGTTTCACATATACAGAAAAGTCAATATAATGATCTCTTTACTTGGAAATAGCATTTATAATTTACAACTGATAGAAACTTCTACTGCTAAAAGTTTACAGAGTACATGACTTTAACCATTACACACAGTAAGTTTTCTCTACTGTTTTAAACTTTCATGTTTGGAAAGCTCTGAAGTACTCCTTCATAGCCAAAGCAGACATAGCTTGGATTTCTTGGAGGAATTATTTCAGGGCAAGTTTTGCTCTCAGGCATCTCTCCTCAGAGGGAGATGGCCCTTCCAGCCCTAGAAAATTGTATCCTTTAAAGTTAACGTGGAAAGCCTGTTAAACAGGAATAAATTAATGATTTGTAACCCAAGCCCCTTCTCGCTCTACTTCTAGCCGACAATTCACTTTCAGATCTCATCCAAGGCTGTGAGAAATAATGGATTTCTGCATTCAAAAAATCTTCAAAATTATAACCCGAATACCAGAGTTGTTAAGTTTTACACTGTGGTGGAGAGAGGAGTTGCCGATATATTACTTACTTTCTAAATCACACATAGAAAAAGAAACAGAACAAACAAAGCAGACTGAGACTGTTCATTAGCTAGTCACCGGCCAGGAATAAATGAGCCCAGAGTCATCACTTCTTGGGGTATAAAAGACAGTCACTAAAGATTGGATCTTGTGTCACTACCTAAACTCTAACTTGCTGACAATTATGCTGAAATAGTTAACCTTTACTTATTTCTGTTGTGACTATATTAAAATGAATCTTCTTTCTGCTTTGTTATCATCTTTCCAAGAAATGCGTGAATAGGACCAAAAATGAATTATATTATTTTTTTCTGTTCATTCCTTCTTTCTTATTCATACATCTCTACTTTTTTGCAGTCCCATATCATAGTTTCTCCCTTCAACACTATGACATGGGGACCAATAATTGTCTCGTTAGGAGAACATTCCTGTGTGTCCAGAAAGTTTAGCAGCTTTCCCCATCTCTACCCACTAGATGCCTGTAGTATCCACTCAGTTGTGACAACAAAAACATCTCCAGATACTGTCTGTTACCAGAAGAATTAGCCACCAGTTGAAAATTAGTAGTGTAGCACTTATTAAATATTATATTTTCTGTAACAAAATCTTTTCCCACTTACCTTGTCTACCCTTGCCTGCCTATGAACTGATGGCAATTCTACTGGCTACTACTTATGCCAGGAAGTGAGTCTTCAGCCACTGTTCTTAACACTCTTTCTTACTTTGAAGAGTGGGAATCTAACAAAACTATTAGCAATCATTTCCAGGCTCTTTCTAAGAAAGCACTTTAACATAAGTTCTTTATGATTCAATATCCTCATCTATAAATAGGAGAGCATAATAATAACTGTCTAGTCAAACTGTTTTGAGAACTAAATGAATTAATGTATCTAAAGACCTCAGTTGTTTCTGGAATTTAGCAAACAATACATTAAGTATCACTGATCCTTAGCCTTAATGGATTTGGGGTTTCATCTTGTTTAGGTGTTGTTTGGTGCTGGAGATCAAACCTATGGCTTTGTACATGTTAGTGCCCTACCACTGAGCTGCACTCCAGTCCAGCAGCCTCGGGATTACCTTTATTCTCTTCTATTTAATCCCAACAACAGTGGAAACGGGATGCAAATATGGACCTAATCTCACATCTTGGCCTTGCATCCATTAATGTTGACTTTAAAGAAGAAGCACTAGAAAAGTTTGATTAAGAGCTATACCTGTAATTTTAAATTTCCTAGTAACTACACTTTAAGAAGCAAAATGAAATAAGTGAAAACAGTATTATGTTTATTTTATGCCAATATACTTCAAATAGTATAATTTTAATACAGAATATTAATGGGACATTTTACTTTTTGTGCTTGCAATGCATCTCATCTAAACTAGCTAGCATCTAGGCTACTCTGTTGAACAGTACAAGATTTACTGGAGACAGAAGACAGGTAAAGACTGTAAGTACAAAGAGTTCTGCCCCCCCTATCATGTGTCACTTATGTGTCTGAAAGTCTTGCCTTCCTCATTAGATTGGACCTTTAGTTCAAGGTCTCAAGCTTGCTGGTCATTGTACAGCACACAACAACTGAAAATGCCCTATATTTATCAAACAGGAGATGTGTGCAAAAAATGAATAAATGCATGAATGGGAGAGTAAAACAAAATAAAAAACAGATAGAAGACTGCATATTTTTTCTAACCTTGAAGAAGCAGATGAATTTGAAAACCCAAAACTTCTACAATCAGATCATTTGGATGTTGAGAGAGGAGGGTCAGAGTTATAACAGATGCACAGCTCTAGTCTCCTGCTGTCAATCTGATAAAGTTCTGGATGCTTTTATGTTAGAAATGCACGCTACAATTTTTTATGTATTCCTGTCTCCCAATAGAATTATTTGATTACATAAAATTCCTTTCTCTTCTGTGTTTGAGGACAACAATGCAGGATTTTTTAAATTTCAGGTTATTCTATAGAAACCATAGCAAAAGAATGAATTGTGAGTAACATAGGAATTTCAACCTCAGTTACCACCCAGTCATAGGGTGACGAAATATTCTCAGTTACTTCTGTTATTTTAAGCAATATTCCTTAGACACTCCAGTTCTTAAAATGTGAAGCCCAAACCAGGCACAATATTCCAGACAGGCTAAGAAGCACAGGATGTGATGAATTATAAACTCTCTTTATAGATTTTGCAGTTATAAATCTGTACATTATAATAAATTTTAAAGGCTGATATTATCAACCCACTTTTATAGGTCATTTTGAGATGAACGTCCATTAATCAATCACTGCCCAGCTTTTATATATTGCTATGTGTGCACAAGTGCACATGCATTTATACATAAAGTAAACCTAAGTGCAGGATCATTTGAGTTCCTACTAGAACTTGTCTAATTAATTTCAGCTCATATTTCCAGAGTTTGCTGTAAAAATTCATTTTGACTCTGACATCTACTACATTAACTAGTAGCTAAGATTCCCAGGTTTATGATAATCAATCTCATAAGGACATTCCTGTCTTCACCCATGTGTTTGTAAGAATATTAGATGAAGTTCTGTGAAGTGCCATTAGATGTACATGTTTTCAAATACCGTGTGCACAAGAACCACCTGGGGAGCTTTTTAAAATTCAGACTTCTGGGCCTCCTCTTTAGGAATTCTGATTTGGTGAGTGTGCGTGGGACCTAGGACTATAAATTCTTTAAAACGCACCTAGGAAAGTAAATAAATAAATAAGTAGCATCTAAGTGAGCGTAAACAAAGTCAGAGCTTGCTACAACAAGGGAGTGCCCCACCAGGGAGTCCACCACTGGCGTTTGGCAAAGACTCAAAAGCAGGCAGAGTAGAAGAAAATCTTCACAGTGAGGATAAAAAAGAAGGTTTCTGATACACCCTGACTGGATGCAGTTGGCATAAAGAAGCTAAAAAGTTACTAACAAAAGCAGAATATCCTATGTGATTGGTAAAAGGTAAACAATTGGCTTTTTCCAGTTCGTTCTCGTTCGGAAGCAGGTGCAAAAATCAGAGAAGTTGTCAGTTTTTAATAAAGTTCAGGCCATTTGGAGCTGATTTTGTGATTATCTTTCCCCTGAATTATTGGGTCTATGTAGTAATCAAATTTCCTAGGCTGGTTACTATAAGGAGCAAGTTACTTCCCAGATTGGTTGATGCAACCTGTGAATCTGGTTTCTATTTTTATATGTAGACATACCACTATCTATTTATCCACTGTCTCCTACACCTCCAGAGACTTTGATATAAGAAGTGTTCAAGCACAGAAATGTAGGCATTTAAAACACGCATCCTTACCTTCTTTCTTGACTCATTAAACCAAGTTCTCAATTAGTTGACATTGTTCCATGGAAGCCCAGTTAATAAGAACGTTAAAATAGAATGGCAGATTGGAATGGCAGTCCTTCACTTGTGTAACCCTTCTCAGTTAAATGTTTTATATTCTTTTCCAGAATATTGTCTTCATTTAGGAAAGACACAACTCACAGTTGTCAGGCCAGTAGATTATGCTTACATACACTGTCTCACATACCATATACTCAGGGTGATCATGTAAGAAAACATAAATGGTCAAAGAAAACTTCAGGAAGTTTTTCTAAGCACATTCACTATCAGAAAAATAAAGAATGTATGAAGGAGAAATTTATCCTGATATGATCACAGAAAAACATATAACTTTTATCAATTAGATTCTCTGACCACTGCCTATCTATTATAATAGCAATAACAACATGCCAGACAATATTAAGTGCTGCTAAGAATGCAGAGTAACATATTTATATATGGTGGTGGTAATAAAAATAGTATGCCCACTTTGGATAACACTTTTCAAGACTTTTATAAAGTAAAATATTAACTTACAATGTAATCCAATAACGCTATTATCATTTAACCTAGAGAAATGAGAAGTTATATTCTTGCAAAAACTTCTATGTGAACATTTACAGTCACTTTATTCACTACTCTGAAGGCCAGGTGGACAATGACCTAAATGTACTTTAATAGATGAAAAGATAAATAAACTGGGTTATATACATGCAGTGGAATACTGTGCAGCATTGAAAAAGAAAATTAAAAATTCAACAAATGACACAGATGAATCTTACACGTTTTCCTAAGTACATGGCTGTATAGTACGTGATTGCAATTACATTATATTCTAAAAAGGGTAAGACTATAAAGATGGACAATAAATCAGTGGTTGCCATGGGTTTCAGAATTAGAAGGGAAGGAAATTTACGAAGGAAGCATTTTGTGTATACATGGTTCCATTCATACTCCAAACCAATGAAAGTAAGAAAGAGGACATTTTCACTTTATATAAATTTTACATAAACAAAGATATAGAAGAAACCATAATAGACCATAACCTATAACAAATGAATCAAACTGTATCACAAACAAATAACACAAGCACATAAAATATAGTGGGGGAGGAGTGTCTACATAATTTTGGAGAAGAGCAATTTGACGGGATAATATAAGGTTAACGACAACAGGAATGGCACCACATACAATATTTGATACATTTATTTCTCATTAAAATATGGGTTAAAGATTCTGTAGATATTTTATGAATAGTAGAGTCAAACAAACAGGCAAATAACTGACACATAATGGAAAAGGGAACCCCTGCAGGCCCTACTCTCGGAAGACAAGAGGAAAATTTTCCAGTAGATACTCATGTGCTTATGTCTGGAAAATGGCAAAAATTGATCCATGATATTTGAATCCTACAAAACAACAAATTAGTGCAAAGGAACAGGGCATTGTTAATGATACTACAAATAATGTGCCCTGTGTTTCTTTCCATTTTTTATTTTGAGCCTACCTATCGCCCGCATGGCCAATGATAAGATAAAAATATAATAAACTGTTACAATCATTTCACGTAATAGCAATAAGTAAAATCATCAATCAAAAGTGTGAAAGTTTAAGATATCCATACAGCAAGATGCGGTTGCCATCCATTACTGAGTCATCATGCTGATTACAGGAGATAGGGAAACGCAAAAGGCCCGGATGATCAATGGTGATGACTTCCCTGGAGTCTGTGGGTTGAAAAAACAAAAATGGAGAACCGCTGCTGCTCCACCCGAAGGAGCTTGCTCTTGTCCTTCCCCATACTGTTGTCACAGACAAAATGAAGGAAGCTATTTTGTGGGAATATTTTCAACCTAACATAAATTAGGAAGACTCTTCCCTTCACTTAATTTTATATCTCAGAAGGAGGATCTGCCCTGAAGAGGTCTTTCACTTCTCCTAACACTTGGTAACCTTCTACACTCTCTGGGATACGGGACTTTAGTTTTCAAGCACCAGATCCCACTTTGGGTCCCTATAGTTCTAGTTTAATATAGGATTAATGAATGTTTTGTACTTAATAGTAGAATCCTAGGTAGAGGCCATGTTTCATAAGAAATGTGAAGAGGGCGGTAAAGTAACCACAGTACTTTAAGAACCACTACCTTGAACTCAGAATTTTGAGAACTGGTCCTGCCATTTCCCTACTTTGGAAAAATAACTGCTTTCTGTGGACCTTTTCCTTAGTTTGCAAATGCTGGTAATATTCCCTTTGTTGCTCATTCCACAAGATTGTGCGTGAGGGTAAAATGATATTGTCCTGGCATTAACTCCTTGTAATCTATTACATAAAACAACAAATGAGAGTTTTTATGAAGACTATAACTATTAAGAAAATTCCTGGTATCCATGAAAATCAAAGGAAACTATTTTGATAAAAATTACAGAGTTTGATTTGTTACACTGATACAATTATACAATTCTTTTAAAAATTAGGACTATTAAAATGCTTTCTACTAATTATAAAATATCCAATGAAAAGGAAACATTAAGCAAATTTTATTGTAATATAGTAACTCCAGTAATTTACAAGGACATCATTACTGTCTTCATGTGATCAATCTTACATTTTTACATCTGGTGGACTGCACAACTTCGTTGAAGATAACAGTATGTAATGTAGCAACCATCATTAATTCCTATCTTTTTTTAGGTCATGTATCATTTTTGTTGTTTTTGTTTTGTTTTGATTTTGTCTTCATTGTTGTTTGGTTAGTTTTATAATCCTTAAAATAAATTTATTTTAAAAATCTACAAGAACAAAAATTATGAAATAAAATAGAAACCATAATATCCTTTTTATTGTCTTACTTTACTTAGAAATAAATAAAACGTATAATTCATTCCTACAACAATACTGGCAATTATTAAAAACCCTCCAATGTGTGCTACTGTGGATCAGGGAAAGATTGACCACCGTTCAGTCACACCAGGTAAGAAGTCATGTGTTTGTACATAAAATTACGCTTGCTCTTACCATGTTAACAAAAGCAAAGGCAGCAAGGAGCCTTTCCTTAGCCTTGGAGACATGACAGAAAATAGCAAAACCACCAAGAAGAAGGTAAAGAGGTCTTCTTGCTGGTTCCAATACCCTCCTGTTATTAGCTGCTCTGGACTGCGAATTTATTAACCTGTAACTCCACAGGGAGTGTGTGTGTGTGTGTGTGTGTGTGTGTGTGTGTGTGCAAACAGAAAAAATAGAGAGAAAGAGAGAGAGGTGAAGAGAGACAGAGACAGGGAGGTAGAAGAGAGGGGTGTAGTAAATGTAGAGTGCTGAAATAGTACTTTTTCAAGAATAAGAATAATTTTATATTCAGGAACTATTTATACCACACAGTCAGCCTTTTAACTGAAATACCATTGTGTCTATAATATAAAGGTCAATGTCTTCAAGATTAACCTTTCTTAAAAGTTGAGAATTTAACTTGCACGCTCCTAGAATCACAGTGCTCTGGAGGCTGAGCCAAGAGGATCACAAGTTCAAGTCCAGCCTGGACAACTTAGTGATTTAGTGAGTCCTGTGTCAAAATAAAAATGGGGGTGGGGATGTAACTCAGTGTGAAGGCCTTGGCTTCAGTACCTAATAGTGCAAAAAAACAAAAAGAAAATAAAGAAAATGGATTTAACTAATACAGTTTCTTAAAACCATCTCTTGCTTTCCTAGCAGAGCACTGCCCAAGGGCACACCTCTCTGGGGGACCTTCCGAGCCTCTGTGCTTCAGTTCCGTCACATCGGCGAATGAAGTACAAGTTTGGAACTTCCCCTTCCTTTGCCAGCCTCTCAGAAATTTGAGTGCCCCATCCACTGTTCAAGGGCACTGCAGGGCTTGCCTCCCCCTCTCCTCATGGGTCAGCTGCCTAGACAGGTTCAGACCCTGGAGAAGGCCAAGCTCACTCTCCACCTCAGATTCCTTGCCTCAGACATGAGATCCTTTGAGGATATGCCTAAAACTTACCTTAATCTGTTTTCCATTACTGTAATGACATACTTGAGGCTGGGTAATTTTGCAAAGACAAGAAATTTATTTGCCCACCGTTGTGCAGGTTCAAGGGCAGAATGCCAACATCATCTGGTTTCTGATGACATCACAGGAGAGGTCACTACGTTGGAGGGAGTACATCATGACAGATCACATAATGAAACAGAAACGTGAGTCCCTGATGATTGTATTACCTCCCTCCCAGTGCACAGTCTAAAAGACTCACAGCCTCCCTTGAAGTCAAACGTTTTAAAGGTGCCAAATTTAGCCTATTAACATCATCAATTGGAAGACCAAGCATCACAGGAATCTTCAGAAGACACACCTGAGCCACATCTAAGCCAAGCCATGTCTTTTTCTTCCTCTAAATACTATACTCACAGTTAAAACCAACAAAAAAGAAGCCATGCTTTCTTGATTCCGTTTGAGATGCTCCTGTGGTTTCTGAAGGTCATTAGAGCCCCACTGTGTGTTTTGGTCACCCTGCCTCTCATTAGAGCAAAACACCCTACACACCAGTGACTTAATACAGGTTTCTTTTGGCTCACAGTTCTGAAGCTTTTGTCCATGTTTGAGAGGACTAAACGCAGAAATAGCAAGGTAGAGGGGCCTAATCAGAGAAGAACTGAGCCAAGGGAGGAGCTGGGCGAAGAGCTGTACGCTTCTGATCATGCCCACGGTCACCTGCCTCTTCTGACTAGACTCCTCCTCCCGGCAGCAAGTCAGCTCTAATGCCCCTGGGATACATTCACCTTCTAAGCACGTGAGGCTTCAGGGACGACTTCAGTCCTAAAGCGAAACACTGTGAAGGGGGACATCTGAGTCTCTCCCAGGCCCGAGCTTAGGGTTTGTGAGCCCTGAAGTTTATATCACTTGCTTAAAAGACTATCAGACAAAAATAATAGAATGTTATGAATGGAAAATTAAGTACAGAGGTCTTTTCTCCTTCTCCTTCTCCTCCTCTTCCTCCTCCTTTCCCTTCCCCTCCCCCTCCCCTCCCTTTCCCCTCCCCTTCCCCTTCTCCTCCTTCTTCTTCTTTTGTTTGTTTTGTTTTGGAAAGGGAGAGAAGAAATCACAACAATTAAAAAGTTTTAAATGTGGAAAAATACAACAAACATAAAATCAAAAAATAAAATGCTTTTAACTTCTACCAAATCCCCATAACACTTGTTTCTACTTTTCTGCTGTATGATCTTTGCTTTTTGTGTTACTAGTACTATTAAAAATTTTACATGAAGAAGAAGAAGAAGAATTCTTTTCTCTCTCATGGTTAATCAAAACCTTTTTTCTTATTGATGGTTGAGATACATAAAACACGCTACTTCACACACATACTCTATGATATAGTTATCAATGTGCAGACTACACATGTAGGAATTTTGAAAAAAATTCTACCTTATAGTTTATTACTATGACTGTTACATTATTGGAATCATCTTTATTCTAACAATGTAAAGGTAAGAACCAAATATAGACAGTCTTCTTTTAATAACAAAAATTATATTCCTATGTTTAGGTCGTCAGTTGAATTGGTCACTAAATGAAGAATTTTGTTGTATAGTATGCACATTGCAATATTCAGAACAAAAAGAGGTCAAAGGAAAATCCAACTTAATGATTTTGTTTTTATTTGTGTAACTCTAACATGCAGTGCCTGTAATATATAACAGAACGTAAAACTACAGTACTGTACAGTACAATCAGAAAAATTACAGTATTGTATAAACTAGATATATTGCACAAGAAAGACATCAGAATCTATAAACTAGATGTACAAACCTGTACAAAAGAGAAAGACGGGTTGTAAGTGCAAACAGTGTGCCTTGGTCGTTAAGTTTGAACAGTAGTTAAACATGTATGTCGTTAAATGAGAAATATTTGCACTCCACTTACAGTTGTACCCATCTGATGAACCAAGGCAGTATTTCTGGAAGCCATGGGTTACTAACAGCATCTTCACTGTGCAAGAATGTGGTTTTAAATCACATCAATAACATTAATTTCAAGTTAAATGCATCCTTAATTTAACTTTCCATCAGTTGAATCCCACATTGCCTATTATGTGCATGTTAAACTAAGATACACGTTAGGAGAAATTAAAAAGTAGCATAGTCAAGAAAGGAAAGATTGCCAGTCGCTTTCCTGGCTGTGAGCAGCTCAGTAGTATGAGTAGGTTAGCAGGCAGTTACGGTCTGTTCATCAGCTCTAAGATGGGTTTGGAAATACTTATAAGTCAAGGCTATAGAACACCTGGAAGAATCTGGTCGGTCTAGTTCTAATAGATAAGAAAGATGAAACACAATCTCTGCTTTCACAGGTCATATACTTACGCAGAAAACTATTAGGAAATAGACTGCAAAGTGGGCGTGATGGCTGCGGCTTTATTGGGGAGTGCCATCAAAAATAACGCCTGTGATGAGAGAAAGAAAGCAGAATAAGGCAGAGGGACAGGCTGACTGTGATGCAGTTGACAGAGAGCCCTTGGCCAACCCCACAGAACGTGAAGGAACCGAGAGGACCCTTCAGAATTGTCCTTACGTGAAGCAGTGGGGCCTCTGCACCCCCACAGTGAATCATTCCCTGTCCCTGGAGAAGCAGCTCTGTTCAGGTCAGACAGAGGAAAGACTCCCAGAGAATATACTCAGCTATGAGTTAGTTCTCTGCAACCATACCCTCAGTAGCAGGTTGTGTGGCTGTCGTCAGCCTAAAGAGCCGTCTGGGTAACACCTCAAAGTGTCCACTGTAAACAACAACGTGAAGAAATAAATGTGAGATCTAAACCATGTGGAGACAGGTCAGTTGAAAGTTAAGTGGCACAGACAGCAGAGAGGGACCCTCTTCCTCTATCTGAGGCTCCACGCTAAGGTGAGATCAAGTGACACTCAGAACACCTTGCTCAAATGTCAGTGTGCTTCTGGAAAAGTGTGAGGCACCGATCTGAGGCACCAGTGACCACTTCCAAGCATGGGACGTGGACCCTTTCAGATGAACTATGCTGCAAGTGTGTTTTCTCCATAGAAAATCACAGGGAAAGACTGTGATTCACCTGAGGACATCTCAGGTCAGTAGCAAAGGAAGATGGCCCAGCATTTAGATCAAATTTCCTATTTCTTCTTATTTTACCAAGCCAGGCATGCTGCTCATGTCCTGTTTTGAATATTCTATTTCTGTTTAACTACATTCTGTGATTCTGTCCCCTGACGGCAGATGCTCCACACTTGGCAAACCGTGGGCCACTGAAGGATTTGTTTACCTTTGCTCTGAGCTCTGTGACACTTGTTCAACAGAAGGAGAACAGACGCATAACACAGAGAAGCAACCACCGTTACCTCAAAAATAGGCTGGCTAGATATGTGTTTTCCCTAAACTGCAATTAAATGTTTTTTTCATAATAGTGAATGCCAAAGAAGTGTAACAGTCCAAGAGAAAAGAGAGAAAACAAATGCTCACCACCGCCATGTGGCAATCCCAGTTGTATTTGTATATAATCATTAACTTTGTTTCTCTAGAATTTACAGGGAAAATAATGTTACTCTCTAACATTATTCAAAACCTTGCAAATTCAGTTGCTGTCAAGTGAATTCAAGATTTGCACTTTAAAAATATGGATAAGGATTAGAAATTTAGCAGGGAGGGACTGAAGGGTTTCCTCTAGTTCTCAGAACGTATTCAGCTTCATTTTCTAAAGAAAACCGTAGCTGACACAGGGTAGAAACCTTTCAGTTGGTAATGTAAGACTTTATAAATGTGGGTGTTCCCGGGAGACCGTGACTTGCACCACGTTCTTTCTATTTTAAGTACATTAGCTGAATTTTTAAAACAAGCTTCAATTTCCAGGGACAGCAAAACCGCTATTTAGGGCCCTAAAGTGTCCTCATTCTCTCTCCTTCGTTCCAGTGCTTCTCTTCACTTTTACAGAACAGTGACAGCCACAAAGACCCTAAGTTCAAATAAGTTGGAGGCCAAAGCTAATTTTAGGAAAGTTATGTTCGGGTTTATCATTTACATGAAATAAGGATGACCTTATGTACTGCTTGCACTTTTATTATTGTTAACAAAAATAAATATAACAAGCTGCTCCTTAATTATTTCTTTCAATTTACTTTTACTGTTTTCTTAAGTATTTCTTTAAGAAGATTCAGATAGGTATTTTTAAATGATTGCTACTTTATACATAGGACTTCAAATTAGATGATTTAGTTCACCCTAGGGGATAATGCTTACGGTCTGGGTCATTTTACAGTTCAATGCTGTTGACTTCTTGCCATTTTCTCAGAGCAGAGCACATGAGAATGATCGTTGTGGTCCCAAGAGGACTTCAGCAAAACAATACCACGCACATAACATTCAGTTACCCTAAGATTAAATAGGCATTTGCTATACAATATTCCCCTGCCAGTTATAACTTCCACACTGTGGTTTGTGAATGATTTCATATGTTTGCAGTACATCTCTCTATATCAAAGTCAGGTTTTAAAGTTCCTTCTAATTTCCTTTAAGTGTGGAAATTAATCATTTGGGGCTGTAATTAAATATGACTCTCAGGAAAAGAATCCTAGTACAGAGTCTCCCGTAGACATGTTAGATAACACTTGAGGTATTCTACATCCTGTTAAGACTTTATACCATGTGCGCTGTATATAAAATGATTTTTGTAATGGTTTTAGTATTTTTTAAATTATGTAATTTCTTATCTAAATAGCAAACTTGGGACCGGCACTATGAAACAAGCCACTTGCAAGTATTACTCTTCTTGGTCAATATATTAATATTAATAATACTCATAGGAATTAAACTATTAATTTTTCATCATATCTAAAAGATTGCACATTATTATGATAATTCAGTAATAGAAAACATGAAGGATTCAGGATTGTAGCTGAATTTAGATAGAATTTAAATATGTATGTTTCAGTTTAATATTCCTGGCATATGCTCTAAATGTAGCTTAGTATTTTGTGGGATTTTTGTTGTTTGTTTTCCTAGCTATATAAATTATTCAGCCAGTTTCCCTCTTTGCCTACAGAGGAAATATTTGTGCAGTGTAGCTTTTTGTTCATATAAGCTAAAGAATTTTTCCTTTGGCCCCTGTTTGATCCATCTTTTTCTGCAAACATTATATGTTAATCTACCTTTTAAACCACACTTTCTCTCCACCTGAAATGAGCATTATTCCTATAGAACGGAGTTTTTCCCACCCCAGAATGATAACTTTCTCAGGTTTCTTTCACACTATTTGAACACTTGTCAAATGTACAGAGCTATAAACTTACCCCAGACATGCCCAAATACAACCTCTTGGAGGGATGAAAATCAATCTTGCCTGAGGTACTTTCTGTACAGAACTATTGCGCTTGACAGCAGCATAACTGAGTCATAGCCTGCCTAAGTGGGAGAGAGAAGGCTGAAAAACACAGAAGCGTTTGTGTGGATCCCCCACCCCAGAACCATGCTGTTGAGACGGACACACTGTAAACCACTGGGTAACTGTCAAGTCATTATGCAGACTCCAGTTGTTCTGTCTAAAATAAAAATAAATATTTGTTTAACAACAACAAAAAAAGAAATACACGGTAGTCACCTGGTACTGAAGCAAAGACTTTACACGTATCTCTTTCAAGATCAGATAAAACTAGGTATCTGCAGATTATCACTGGGAGTGGCCTTCAGATGTGATTTACTTGGCTTAACTCATCATACTTCCCTCACACATTCCTTCACATAGGCCTTCCACGTGGGCTCTTGGGCATGCGGCGTGCCTACACCCTTCATCAGTTAGAGTTTTCTGTATCTCACTCTGCATGGGGTAAGTTTGCCTGTGGTACAAAAGACACTCATCTCCATCGCCAAACAGCAGGATGATTTATTATTTACATGAAGCCTCATGGAAATCAGGAAATTCTCCAGGGCACCCAGCCTCAGTAAGCCAGCTATGTCCATCTGTGGTTCTGCCTGGCGTCTCAACAATCACAATGAAGTGATCACCTAGCGATCTCACAGTGGTTTCTCTACCCTGTGGCCCCGATGTGGCATGTGGCTTTGAATTCTACATCAGTTGATGAGAACTAGTTGTATGATTCTGGATCTGGAACCAGCAGGAGAAACCTAGGATGTCTTCCTGCTGGTAGGATTCTTGTTTTACTCACTTTTCCACTATAAGAATAGTTGTGCAAAAATTAATAAAGTTCTCCTGAAGGACAAATAAGGGTCTGTGTAGACTGGGAGTAGTTGTGAAAAGGCGATCACTTTTGACCCTTTCAGTGAAGACATTTATGAGGCCAGACATTTATGAAATGATCTTTTAGCTTTTTAATGAAATAATAGCTTTTTAATGAAATAAATGTAGCTACAGAGTTAGACAATTGAATAGCTTACAGGATATGAGCCCTCTTCAGATATAAAATACTGTGCACAGATTATGTCTTAAACTATTTACATTTTAAAATAGTAAGTATTATATTACCTACAAATTTCATTTAAAATGTAAAGAATGATATTGAGGGAGACACACGGATTTGCCGTGCATCTTTTCCTCATTCCTAACACGCTCATTTCCCACCCCTGCATCACTACTGGTAGGTACTAAAATTATTGTTTATCTTTTGTTCATTAGTATAAGCTGATTAATTATTAATGTCCAAAATGAAGCTACCCAACAAGACCAAAATTCAACACCATCTCTCTCATTCATTTTTCTCATATTTTCTATATAAACAACTACACAGTTCTGTCAGTTTCAACTCCTCCCTGTCCCTCAAGCCTGTAAACTTCCTGGCTTCAGCATCACATCTTGTTTCATGCTCTCGCTACCTCTCACCTGTACAGCTGTGAAAACCTCAGACCGATCTCCCCGAGCCTAGTTTTGTGCCCCTTCGATTCATCTTCTGCTTTGCATATTAAATATTATATAGCAGTGTACACTTTTGTTTTTGCAGACATTCAGATACAGGCAACTCATTGTCATTTTCCACTAGATTAAGGCCCATGCTTAGCCTAGATGGTCAAGGCGTGATGTGTCCTGTTATCCTCTCTAGCTTCACCACCACCAGCCTCGCCACTGCAGTTACAGAGATCTACCTGCCCTTCCCAGAATCACAAGTGCCCCATTACTGCAGAGATTGGCATATGTGTACTTTCTGAAATATTCTGACCTGGTCTCTCCCACTCCCAGCAGATTCCTATCTGCCCTTCAGGACTTGAGTTAACAGTTGTCTCTAACAAGACAACTATTCAGGTCCATCAAACTTTGACACTCTGCGTTGGCCTCCTCATATCATAGCACTTATGGCTTAGAATGGTGATTTCCTCTATCTGGGTTCTATACCTGCATTAGAACTGTTCAAAGTATGGCCCAAAGGACTTTTCTCTTAACCATTTAGAGAGCTTGTTAAAATGTCAGACTGTAAGATGCAGCATCCCTGTGTATAAACACACTGTTCCAAAAATACTGAGCCCACTGAAGTTGGAGAGGTATTTTAGGGGGCTGCAGGCTCTTTCAGAGATAGATTATGGCTTGTGTCCTCTCTCTCTGTGCATCTTCTTGTGCTGCACACACTGCCTGGGGCAGGGTATGTGGGCAAGAAAGAATTATGAGCTGCATCCATTTGCATCTGTTGTTCAATATAAAAAGATTGGTCTTCATAAATCAGCCAAGCTGTCCTTCGCTAACTAAAAGATAAAACAATCTGAGATGTATAAGTCTTCCACTACAAAGTTTTACCAAGTTTTTTAACTTAATAATCATTTTTATCTCTACTTAAGCTTTATGTATAATTGTTATTTAACATGTGTTAAAATTGAAAAGAAACCTGATTATTCCTTCTAGAATTAACCACCTTGACATGAAGTCATTTCTAAGCATTTCAAATTTTGAAAATGTCTTGCTAAAGGTTTACCATGTAATTTTTTATAGCTCTTAAAACCTATCTAAAGATAGTACAGATACTTAAGGTACAGTATTGCTATATTTCTTTCTCAGATTAATTTATTTACATATTGGACAGATATTCAGGGAGCTTTTAAAATGCATCAAGCACAAAATTAAGTATTGAACATACATTGGTAAACAAAACAAAACAGACATAATATTTCCTGCTCTAATAACGCTCATATTGTTGTTGGGGCACAGATATTAGATAAACAAGTTGATATATGTGTTGCTGGGAAAGGGTGCATGTGTGTGCATGTGTGTGTGTTGTAGGCATGTAATATAAAAGATGTCGTGCTAGCTGAGCAGAGCTACTCAGCATACTGAGGCAGGAAGATTACCAGCCTGGGCAACTTACTGAGGCCCCTGGGGCAAAATCAAATATACCAGTCATTGAGGATGTACTTCAGTAGTAGAACTCATCTAAATTCAACCCCAAATATTACAAAACATATATAATATAATGCTAGAAAAAATAAGAAAGAGGATGTGTGGAAATGAGGGTGGTGGTTAATTTAATGTCCACTTGCTATTTCTCTAAAAAACTGCTTTTAATCTGAAGCTGGGACTGGACTAGTCATCCATGAGAACAGAAGAAGCAGTAAGTTTAAAGGCCCTGGAGTGGAAACCTGGGTGTTTCTGGAAGAAAGTCCATCTGGGCCATTGCGAGCAACAAAGAGTTCCCAAAATAAGGGTGGAGTGACAGGTACAGGCCAAGTCATGGGGACCAAGACTGCATGGGTAAAAGAATCAGAATTTCTTCTCCTTGCAATGGGAAGTTGCAGGACAGCTCAGTAGGGGAGATGTGGTTGAATTCACCTTTATAAAGAGATCAGACTGTCAGGAGAGCAAAAATGGGTTTAAGGAACATTGAAGTGAGAAATTAGGTGATGGACAAGATCCATCCCTAACTTCAAAGAACTCTGTGGATGATACAGTTTCTGTCTAAATGTTCCCCCAAAGCCTTATGTGGTCACTGAGTTTTTTCAGAGGTATCTAAATGTAGAGCATGTGATTGATTCCTAATGCAAGGCTGAAATAATGGTGCTGGGGTAAAGGGTGTGTGACTGCTTGATCTGTCCACTGATTGGATTGGCAATCCCAGTGGACTGGATAAGATACAAAGGACAAGAAGAGGCTTCTCTCATTCACTCTCCCTTGTTGCTTTTGCTGTCTTCGTCCACCGTGAGCTGCTTCCCACCCGCCACGTGCCACCGTGCCATGGAGCCAGCCAATTATGGGCCAAAAGCTCTGCAAACTGCGAGCCACAAAACCTCTTCCCCCTTTAACTTTGAGTGTTGGGTATTTTGTCTCAGCAACAATAAAAGCAACTAGGGCAGTGGAAGATAGCCAATGTACAAGGATCAGTACTGAAATAAGGAGAAAGTTAATATAATATATGAAAAAAGAGGGGTACATAACTGTTATATACCAATACAATTCCTAGAATTCAAGTGGAAAAGAAACTTTAAAAACACCACTAACTCAGGAATAAAGATGTTCAATTATTCAGATTACAGTAGTTCAGATATGAGAAAGTATGGACTCTGGTGTTTTCACTGAAGAGGAAAGAAATGACCAGACTAAGGTACATTGTAGAGGGCAAATCAACAATAATTATGAATGGGCTGCTCAGGAAAGAGATGGGCAAGGCAGAATTAGGAAGGAAGGAACTCAAACTTCTGACTTAATTTCATGTCACCATTTGCTCCAAGCGGAAAGCTTGAGAGAAAAAATGAGCCAAGAAGTGGGTGATATCACGAGTTCAACCTCGGATATGTTCATCTGAGGTGCCTTGGAGACATTGACGTACAGACGTCAAGTAGGCACTTGATTGATCCTTGTAACAGTTAAACCACATTAGAATCACAAAATGTTTTCACAGCCTCAGCTGGGTTCTGGCATTAACTTTAGCAGCATCTCTATTTTCTTCATTATCTTCTTTGGGACAACCGTCCATTTTTACACCTAATGTGGGGTTTGTACTGCTGTTACTTTTTATACTGAAGAAACTCAAAGGACCAAAAGAATTCATTTAAATTCTCAAGTAGTTTCATATTTGGCCTAGAACAAAATGAACATATATGCTTGGAAATTTCTCTGAGCAAAGTATTAATAAACAAAGTTGGGGTAGAATTCAAAAACTATATGCATTAACTCTCATTTTGTTGAATTTTCCTAAAGTCTTTCCTTGCAGTTTGGCAGACTCCAAATTAACTGACAATCTGCAGGGACAGGTGTTTTACATGGAGAGGGCAAATTAGTAACTGAAATGGGCATAAATTTGGTAGATAATAATGATAGGTAATTTTTACTAAGAGCTTCAGTTATTTTTCATATAATTTTTAGTTTGAATCTCATAAAAAGTCTAAGGAGGTAAGTGCTATTATAATCCTCATTTCACAAGTAAAGAAATTTAAGTTGTAGAGAACTTAACTTTTCAGTAAGCACACAGAGAACGGCAAGGACTATACATGAAACTTTCTACCGGGAGGGGAGTGTGAGGAAGTGGATTATGATCCACTGAATTCTTGCCGCTATGTTATGGTTATGCTGTAACTAAAACAATAAAGCCGTTCCGCTCCTTAAATCACCCTCCTTCCACCTTACTCTACCTCTACATGTATGGAACTGGGTGGGGAGGTTCTAGGGCTGTGGGAAGGACATATTTAATAGACACAAGGATGGAACCCTGGACAGTGGTTTCCTTACCACTCTGAACACTGAGGAAGTACCTGACCAGGTACTCCAGACTGCTTAGGTGTCAAGGAATTGATTTCAAGGGAACTTGGGGAAATAGACATTTCTATGTACTCAAACTTTACTTGCCCGAAGTCTTCTCTTGAACTTAGGACTAAATTCTACGATACGCATTATTTTGGATGGTCTATCCCCCATTTAGGTATATTCTTCAAGGGTCTGCTGGAATAAGTTGTGAATTCAGAGTTTCCTATGGCTACAGTCTAATGACATTAGTAACCTCCTTAAGCCACACCCTTAATAACCACGGTGTGCTAGGATTTTATCATGAGCTTCATGGTACTTGGTTTAGGAATACTATAATCTCTACTATACCAAAAGGCTCATAATATTGAATTAGTCTCCTGGGATCCAAATTTCCTAATCCTAGAAGAATGTCAAAAACTATCCTATCCTAGCTGATCTGTATTATGCTGGGATGGTTGTAGGTATATTGTAAAAATTACAGCTTCTGGTTTGAATCCTAGTACAATTATATTCTAAGCCACTTAAGTCTTCTAACTACATTCTAAGCCACTAAGTCTGACAACTGTGCTTCAGTTATCAAAGACATAAAAGGACACCTTTGTTATTGAAGATAATAAAGGATCATAGTAAGGATTGGATGACAGAACACTGGAATACAGCCCCCAGAGCCTGGCACATTGAAGACCCTCTTGGTGCTGGAGAATATGTACATCTCACTTTAAACCACACCTTGACCTACAATTACCAACCAGCTAGAAATTTTCCCATCTACATCTACATTATACATTGCCTCATTTTTCTCTGTTATTGAACTAGTCAATATATTTCATAAAACACTACCACCTGTTGTTTAATAATATTACTATTTTTTATTAATTCTGAATCCCTCATTTTTATCTCCTCTGCTCACTTTTGTATCTATTTCTTTATATGCACAAAAGATTGTTTACCTTTGTTTCCCATGGCTTCTAGGTGATTCTAACTCTACATGGTCAACGAATTTTCCATCATCTACCATTCTTATCCTCCAAATTACGTTGTATTGCCCCCATTTTACAAGGAAGTTATTTTTGTGCCCACTGTACTATATTCAAAGTTATCACTGAAATTCAGAAAAAGGTAACTAAGCCTCTTCCCAAGGTACTCAGAAAAAAGAATTATTGAAAAATAAACCAGAAATATTAATTAAGTATTCAGTTAGAGGGTGCTTGCTTTGAATATAAACATAATAATAAAGAAAAGAAACTCAGTGAAGGTACTAAATTTCTAAGGAGAGCTTCAAAGGGAAAGGGACAGTGTCCTATGGAAGAGGTTTGGTTAGAGGAAAGATTATCAGTGACTCTGCCTAAGTAGATAGCATCTGAAGATTAAAAACCAGCATGTGTAAGGCCCACTGAAGAATACTTTCTGCAGCAAAGGCTGACTATTGGGAAGTAACAGGAAATAGGGTCAAATAAAAACTTGGCCAGGGGGACGAATGATGTACAAACTAAAGAATTTTAAATTAGTATGAAAACATCTTACTTTTGATGATATTTGAACATTGCCTTACCTCTGCTTATATGGTGATCATTCCCCTTAGCTTCATGGCCATTCTTGTGTATCCTTCAAATTTCAACTGAAATGTTAATGCATCATTCTCTTTATCCCCATAATGTTTAACTCAGAGAGTGCAGTATTTATCCCATTAATGGAATGATCTCTAACCCTTCTATGATTTCTGGGGGAGAGGTAATGTATTATATATGTCTTTTGGACTCCCCAACATTCACTTTAATGACTACCACATAGAAGGAACTTAAAGATGCTTACATGAATCAATAAATAAATTATTCTAAAGCAAAGAAATAATAGCTAATGTGATATCTGATAAGCAGAAAATACAAATAGTGGGATGCAGCAGGATTAGAGGCAGTCAAATCATTGGCAATGTAAAATGCATTAGAAGTATGACTTGCACAATATGTACAAAATACCCTACATTATGTGCTGTTACTGTATCACCGCAGTTATGCAAGAAAAGCTTAAATGCTGTGACTTTGATTTTCCAGTGTTATCTACCAAAAATCAATAATGTGTGAAAAAATTGTTTCATTTAAGTAAATTTGATGAGGCAAATATAATTTAGTTTGAATTAAAAGTTATGAAATACCTCTTCAGTTTTGTTTCTAATGAGGTTCATACACATATAATTTAATGAAAAGATTTAGAAAATGATTGCTAAACTGTTCAAATCTTTTGTATTTTTTCCTTTTAGTAGATAGAGTTTAGAGAAATTATTGGAATTTACTATGGAAAATCCTATCATATTTGAAATCTACAAATAAAAAATTACAGCATCATGATACCATAGCTTCTTAAATCAAATTTTCATTCTTTCTTGTTGCCCCATTATGTACCATATGCATTAAGAATACAGCATTGTTTGAAAGAGAAAAAGAATGAATTTCTCTGGTCTCATTGTTGACTGTGGCCTTAAGCAACTGAAAAATTTTTCAATGTGCCAAACAATTAGGATTCTCTACTGTATCAAATGAATTGGCCTCAGTGCAATTTAGTCTATCATACCTAGTGTAATCATTTCATTTCCCTTCCTAAAATATGAGTGCACTATTAAGACTGAATTTATATTGAAGTTAGATATGAATATCAAAAAATGCTTTCCTTTAAAATTTTTGCATTCATGAAATCACTCATTTTATAGAGAAAAAAGAATCATTTAATTGATTTCCACCATTACACAATGAATGTCACCACCTTTAGGCAAAATCCATTAAAAGAACATCTCTGCCAGAATGAAACACAAATTCAATGAATGCTTATATGCAACATTTAGAAATTCAGGCTCCAGTCTGATGGAAGTGATTCAAATGATTGCCTCTCGTTAAATGTTGACAGTAAAACAGACCTGTTACACCACTCTAAATGAGCAACTCTTTCAACTGTAAAAAGAGTAGTATAGTGTCTTAAGTATTTTTATAAATAAGCCCCTTGATTTTTTAATAATTTAATAATGAATAGCATACTCAGGCAGTATATAAAGACAGCCACGGAATGGACAAATTAATAAATAGAAAATACATATTTTCAAATAAAATACAAGTGAAAAAGAAATCACATTGCTGTAAACAAAACTAATGAATGCCATAATCAGAATTTTTTATTATCAGTATTGCTCCCAAACACTAAACAAATCTAATTTTATTAAAATGGTGTCATATTAAAGAAAAAGATTGCTACAACTGATTTTTAAATTCTGTACTTATTGTACTGGTGTAAGTTATTCAACATGGCTCAAGGAATAGTACTTTCATTATTTCCATTTTTAAAATGTAATCAAAATTTTCCTTTATCTTTTAGGTCAGTTCAGTGATACTGCAAACCAATTGCTCTGGAAAAGAAAGAAGGATAAAAATCAGTTACTCCACGTGCAAAAAGTGACCATGGCATGGTTCAGTGATAGAGGTAGTTTGTGGCAGTTTTTTTAAGACAACATACTGTTTTTTCTTCTCAGTCAGAAAAGAGAAATCAGAAAGTGAGCTCATCCTGGACAAACAGAAAAGGTGTGGAGTAGTGAATACAGATGTAAGAGCTAAAGAGAGCATTAGATAAGCAGTGAGAATAAAGAAAAGAAATCATGTTAAGTTGCATTCCCAAAAAGGAGAGAAATCTAATTAGCATATTCAGGAAGTTCTCCCTTCACTTCCTGGAAATGCACTACACTTTATATAGGACAGGACCATACTATTTACCATATCCAAAGGTTTTGTAGCTCTCCATCTTAGGAATTTGACATTTACATTTTTATTAGTATGCATTAGAGTATTTACCTACCAATGGCTTTCTAAGTTTTCCAGGTCTTCTCCATATATGTATTTATCATGCTTACAAGAATCTACCAGAAAAAAGAAATCTCAGAACACTTAGGTCTCCATAAGAATAGGTAAGAGGATTCATTCTTATACCATTCATTTCTAAGGAGCCTTTTAGACTCCAGGCGATGCTCAAGAGAGATGATTCAGAGCAGATAAAATAGATTTCATGAGGAAGGATGGGGCACCTTGGAATAAGTTCTGTGAAACTGTCATCTTCCATTGCCACTCACTAGGTCCATAAACTGAGGGTCTCCACTGTGCCTTCTGTCACAGGAAGTTGTCTTCTATGATGCAGATGTGGCTGGTCTCCCCAAAGTCCACCTGTGTGACAGTGTTCCCAGTGTGATGGCGTTCAGGCAACGGTAGTGCAACTTTTCAAAGACGTGGCCTGGTGAGTGGCAATTAGGTCACTGAAAGTATTACTCTTGCATAAGGTTAGTGCTTTTCTCATGGGCAGTTTCTCAGCAGAGTGAGTTATAATAAAAAGAGCAAGGCTGGCCACTCCCCACCATGTGATCACTTCTACACTGGCTCCACCATTGTGATGCCATGATATGAAGGCTGAACAGTTACCCAGTCACAGAATTCAAACCTCCAGAATGTGAACTACATAAACTTTTCTTCATAAAGCAGGCAGATTGAGGTATTTTGTTATAGCAACAGAATGCAGACTAAGACATTGGGTTGTTATTTTAAATTAGCAGTCAGAGAAAACTACTCTGAGAGCTAACTGGGATTTTGTCTGTCCATATAACACCTTGGGGAGCATTAGAAAAAAACACCCTCCTCCAGTCCCATGCAGTCCTTCCTTGCGCATGAGTGTGACTGTATAGCAACCAATATAGGTCAGGCTCTCATTTTTCACATTTGGTTTATTAAAAAGTCTTTTCAACTGTCTACCTTCAGTCTCCTCCTCTATGAAATGTTCTTGTCCTCTACTATCAGGTTAACTTTAAGTAATCTTGTCTAGCAACCTACCGGAGGTTGGTTCTCAGCATCCATGAGATCTCCTAGCTGCGGTGTTGCAGAGAACTCAACCAAATGAAATGAAGAAGTCTGGTGGAAGAGCAAATTAAGCATAAAACCCTGGTGGAATAAGCTGAAGGAAAGTGAAAGCCAAAGGACCTGGAGCGCAGCCCTTATAACCTTGCTACAGATCGGGCCGTTTATTCTAAGCTTCAGGGAAATCTACCAGAATAGAAGTGTTCTCTTCTACCAGGAAACACAGAAACTTTCACATACAGAGGTCAGATTCGACCTTTAGATACGAAAATGAGTTAGGAGACCTTCTCCTGACAGAGGTTGCATGTAGAACACGTTTGCCGGGTTGAAAGGGATGGTCATATGGTCAGAAACAAGACAGGCTGTCTAGTCCTTGCTAGACCAGCAGAATCAGCAACCCCAGAAACACAGCTAGCAAAGCAGAATCTCTGGCTTTTCTCCAGACATATTTAATCATAATCTGCATTTCAAACAAGATTAGCAGGTGAATCGTAAACTTGACAAAGCAAGATGGGTGAAAAGGAATGAGGAATGGAACCTCAAGAAGCTGTGAAGTGGGGCTGGATCCACTGGGAGGGGCCTTGACTGAATGAGGAGCATCCTGTCCACGAAAAGCACTCCCATCACCGCAGCATGATGACTGCCTCATGGCGACTGAGTACTGCCATCCACAGAATTCAATATTAATCAGATAAGTGGAGAAATTTCTAATATTACTTAAAACAAAATCAAACAGCATAAATTAAAAAAAAAATACATGGCCATGTTATTGTCTGTTAGAAACTTAGAAAGCCATTATTACCTGATTATATAGGAATACTCACCCATGCTCGTTTACATCCATACATCAGAAACCCTGAAATGTGCTGCAGGAAATGAAAACAAAACAGCTCCTGTCGATGCACATCAGTGAATTGTTTACTCTTTTCATTTCTCATGTTCCCGAGGCCAAGCTAAACTGCAAATGCGTTCTTTCTAGGAATGTAAATGTGATCAATTACAGGGCTTCTCCATGTCTTTGTTTGGCACAGAGGTTGTTCTACCTTCCCTGCTTCTTATTAAACATAATAAATAGGGACACTCAGAACTCATCACAAGGAGAAGGAGTCAGAATAACAGAGAAATTGACAACTCTAAAAAATGACTTGAATACTAATTCTGACTAGAATCATGTTTCACAAGGTGATTTTTGTTTTCGCTTTGCCTCTTAATCTTTTTTCTTGCTGTTATTTCAGCAAGCTTGGGCCTCAACAAGGAGCAAGATGGACAGAGATAACAAGTACCTGTGACCTGAGAGAAACCGAAGGACACGGGACAAAGGCACCGTGCGCAGAAAACAAAAGCAGGGAGGCTCACTCACATCCCACTGGCTTCAGAGAAAACTGAGCCAAGAAACTGGCTCAAAGTTTCATCAAGAAACCGTTCATTGTGCGGGAAAGCAGTTCTCTAGGGAGAGCTGAGGTAGAGGTAATCAAGAGCCAGAACACAAAGGGCCTTAGGCACCATGATGAGAAGTGTGGACTTCATCTTGAGCTCAGAGGTTTTATGTCCGTACATCTATGTCTCCTTATTCCCCTTCACACAGGTCACGACCAATTATCATGTACAACGGCTTCCTGAATGACTGTATCCCTGCCATCCCTGCCTTACCCCGGCCCATAACCCTACTCTATACCTCACAAAGCAGCTAAATGGTAAGTTGGACCTATTCTGTGCTTCACGTCCTTCAGGGACTTCCTAGCACCATACCAGTGACATCCAAATTCATTAATCTGAGCCCGAACATCTACAGATGTGTCCCTCCAAGTTTCAACTAAGAAAAAAGAAAACAAATTTGTTTTAGAAACACTGCTGTCTTGTGACAAATCATCTAAAAGAGGCATGACTTAAGTCAGAAACAATAGTAAGAAGAAGAACAACACAGGAGAAGCTGTTGCTAGAATCTAAGAAATAGAGAAGTTTGCAAAAAGCACAGGAATGCTGGGTCAACACTGAGGAAATAAGTGGGCAGGAGGAGTTAGGGATGCTTGTGCGTGGAGGTCTGTGTCGGGGACAGGGAGTGCAGTCCCTTCTGCGTCACTGGGATACATTCCTGACATCTCCAACTTCAAAAGAGAGAAGGTTGTTTGCTTCATGGTTTCAGGGGGTACAGACCAAGGCCAGTTGGCACCAAGACAGAAATGGCATGGTAGGACAGCATGCCAGAGGAATGTTGTTTACCACATGGCAGCTGCGAAACAGAGAGAGAAGTCAGGAGCCAGGTACAAGAACATTCTCTTTCAGTTCATGCTAGTGGTGACCCACACCTACCAGACCCCACCTCCAAATGTGACTTAAAGGTCACTGTAGATCTGAACCATAACAGAAACTGTTGTTAGAATCTAAAAAATGAAGGAGACTGGAATGACCAGAGAAGAAAGGATTCATCAACATGGCAGAAGTGGGTAAGCAGAATTAGAGATGTATGTGAGGAGGAGGCTGGGAAAGAGGGGACTGGTAATAACGGATTGGTGACAGAGACAAGCTCCATTTACGTGTTTCTGGATGGATGGTGGAAACATTTGTTGAAGTAGCAGTCAAAGTAAGAGAAGAGAATCAGGTGAGGGCCAGATAGGATGGAGCTGAGCAAGGAGAAAATATTTGAGTTTTGTGTTGACTCTAGGACTTCCAGGCACAGAGAACCGAAAAGCAGAAGTGTACACAGGACTACAGAGCTGAAGATTGATCTGGGTTCCTGACTTTCCTTAGTTGAAGGAAAATGTCTGCCACAGAGTATAACTGCAAACAAACAACTTCTAATAGAAAGCTGAAAGATGAATATACTGCCTGCAATAAAATTCAGAGGAATTCAGAGGCAAAAAACCAAGAAATATTTTCCTAGTGTTTCTCCCAGCCTTTCTCACTATTCTACATTATAATACATTGACCATCCGTTCAGACTCATAGACGAATACAAAGTACTGCTTTTATATTTCTTGCAATGGAAACAATATCAAAATATGGATGCCATAAAAAAGATAAATCTTTTAAAAATGCAAAAATGAATGGAGATGAGAACAAGTGAAAACTGTTAAGAAATGTTAGCATGTAGAAAGCAAATAGAGTAGCCACTGACCAGAAGGTAAAAGAAAGATGAAATCTAAGTGCTGACCATTGGGGACAGTGCTGAAAAGCAACTTTTCCCTATATGTCACTTGAAAGCTATCGGCCATGAGACTCTGTGCACACTAGTTAGCCATGTAGGTGTGGAGCTGGGCATTTGTTGGAAGATCTAAATATTGAACAACAAGACTGTCTTCCTACCTCCTCCTCATCCTGCAGAACCAGTTTAATATTGTTTTAATTACACCCCCCAAAAAGCCAGAAATTATGCAGTAGAGACTTCAGACCAGAGACTTCAGCAACAATGCAGAGGGTGATGCTGCTGAAGTAAATCAGGACAGATATGTGCAGATGTACATTTTTTTAAATTCTTGATTATAAACTTTCCAGGGTTGTTTTGTAATGGGCAGTGACTTTTAGCACAACATTTTAAGATAGACAAGCCTCAAAATGTGTCTTGAGAGACATCCTGGAGGAGTTGTAAAGGGTTAACTTTGCAGTTCTGACTTTGTCCTGGAATTCTTCTCCTTGCCTGAATTGTTAAAGTACATATATCATTATGGCCAGAGCCTGACCTGGTCACATGGTGCAAGGTAAACAACTATGGCCAGGCCTAGACATTCCAATCTATTACCATGGAAACCAAAAATGTATATAAGGTGAGAACAAAGACAGGTAAGTGCCACATTCTCTGGTTGGGAATGGGGGGCAATGACCGGCCCAAATAGATCCTAAATTAAAATTAATTAAAACTCCATTTGTTCTGAATGAGTTTTTGGATCCCCTGCGGAGTTTGACCCGATTTCTGATTTTTGCCTCAACAGTTTTATGTTAAGCAACATAGAGGGAATAATTCAATAAGGATGTAAATTTGTCTAAAAGAAAAAGTCATCCTCATAGAATTTTTTCTTTCTTTTTATTTTTTGACATGGAAGAAATAGGTAAAACCACTTAAGTTTTGTGAAACCAATATGCTTTGGGGTAACATTCTGTATTTCGATAGTGATCTAAGGGAGGAAAGGGTGCAAAGATTGGCATCTATATCTCTACAACCAAGCCCCTGCCACCTCTTTTAGGACCGTCAGCTGTATCTAAAAGGTCCGGGAGATTGAAATTCTAAGCCCACCCATCCCTGCACAATTTCAGATTTTCTTGAGTTCTTTATCCTTCTAGTGGAGCACTCTCCCCAGAAAGGGTTGGCAAGATCTTCAAATCCACTTTCGTTGGCTGCGAAGTTAGGTGCAGAACAGAAGCTCAGTCCCGCTATTCTGCAGGGCTGCAACTGCCCTCCTCAACTATCACATCCTTGTTGCATGGTCTCTCTAACTCCAGGGTCTAGAGAGCGCTGCTGGTGGCCCTGTGATTCCCAAGCCTGCCACACACTGTTTTCCTGATATTACCTGAGAAACACAGATTATGAAAAATGCTTCTTTGCCTCTACCCTGTGCATTAGAGACTAAGACATCCTGTTAGTTAGAACCTGGGTAGCCCAACCAATCAGGCCAAATTCAACTGCTATACCCCTTCGCTTCTCCTATCCTGACCTGAATCAGCCATCCTGAATCTATTGACGCTCTTCCTGGATCCAATGGTTCAGAGAGAGTTGAAAGTCTGCGAGGACCTCTTGGGCAATTCACCCACACACTTGTACCTGCCTGCTCTGTCTCAAACACTTAGAGAGAAGCCCCATGTTTCATAGTGGAAATCTTCCTCTTATTCCTGAATGAGATTTTTTTAAATTTTTTTCTTACTTACAGGATTTCTTGGTACCTCAATATTGTTTCATTTTTCCTCTTAGTTTTTCCTTTGTTCTATTGCTTTCTTTTTTCTTTTTTTTTTTTTTTTTTTCAGTACTGGGGATTGAACTCAGGACCCTGCGCTTGCTAGGCAGGCGCTTATTCCACTGAGCTATATCCCCAGCCCCTATTGCTTTCCTTTACTTCAATTGATGCTGTCAATTTGCATTGTTTTCTGATTCCTAATCATGCATCTCTGGAAGTATATGCTCATGAACACTCTCTCTGCCTCCGTCTCTCTTTCTCTCTCTCTCTCTCTCTCTCTCTCTCTCACACACACACACACACACATACACACACAAACTGTTCATTACTGGATGGCAGTTTTACCGTTGCCATGGAGACAGATCAGTTCCCTATCAAGTGAGAGAGACGAATCATAGCTCATGAACATTTACTTCTTTTTATATTTGATTATTCCATTTTTAAGATCTGTGACAAAAAATGGATATTTCATTTTCGATCTTTTTAGTTCAACTTCTTCCTTTTAAAGACAGCCCTTCATTCTCACTCAAAAAAATACAAAGGAAATGTTGATGCCATTTGGACCTTTATCCAAATAAGTTAGGTTTGTAAATAAGTACTTACAGAGTTAACAGGTATAATGTTTCATTGTACTATTTGGCATTTCTCTGTCATATATTTGTTAATGAATGCATTCACCTGCAGAATTGTACACCATTATTAAGATTCAGTTAATGACACGCTGTGTGTACTTCCCATATGCCTAGCACAAATCCTGAGATTTATGTGGGGACAAATTTAGAAAATGTCACTAAATCAGAGTACGCTGATACTACTCACTAGGTTTGTGGGTGACTCAGTGGGTTTTATGTGCCTGTGCCTTCCGGGATCACTTTTCAATGTCCGAAGCACTTTCACATATGGAACAGAGAATGAGCCTTTGGTCTTCTTTATTATAGAAACAACTGTTTTGCTCATCTTTCTTTCATGGGCTGCATTAGAAAGTTAGAATGTATATATTTCTCCACACCTCTTAAGAGTGTTTGAAGTTTGGGCTTTCCTTAACTTCAAAGAAATGCCACCTGTTTTTGTTTTGGTACTACATCTAACTCTGAGTTTAATTGATCAACAAAGCCTTTTATAAAACCAAATGCAAATATAAGGTTTTAGAGTTGGAGTGGGTTCTTATGGAAAAATCTAGTGAAGAATTAGAAAAGAGAAAATAGTTTTTATCATCAGATGAGGCCTTGATGTCTGAGAAAGGGGTCTGGCTTTAGCCCACGAAAAATCAGCCAAATGGATCCAGTGAAAACTCAAAGTAAAAGTGTTATTCAGGTTAGGAAGGATTTGTCTACTGGCTGTCCACCAGGAGCACATGGCCCCTGGAACATCTTCAGTCCACTATTCCAGAATATCCAAAAACCCAAGGAGGAAACCCAGGATATGTAAGAGTATGGTAGTGAGGAAGACCCTTACTGGTACGTGGAGCTGAACTGAGCAATTCCATACCTTGGGCTGGGACGAGAACCCTAAGATGGGGATGTCAAACTGACCACTGACACAGACTTTCTCACTGAGTTTCACAAGAGTCCATCTGAGTAAATAGTGCACCTCCTGTCCGAGGGATGAAGGTGAGGTCACATGCAACATAGTTGGGAGAACGGACTCTGGGCCAAGGAGAATTTGACTCAGAATCTGTGCCCTCACTTTAGAGGCTGTGCGATGAGAAAGTCACATTTTATTTCTCTAGGCCATTTCTGTCCTGATCTGGGAAAAAATACAAACTAGTACCTACTTTACAGAGCGATTGACGTACGCTCGTGCAAGTGAGTTCATACAAAAAATGGCAACTCAGATTGGATCATGAGTACTCAATAAGAATGAGTTATTATTGCTATCAGGTAAAACAGAAAGAGATCAAAAACTAGTTTGAGGAAATGTGGCTAATTATTAACAGGGATCGCTCTAAAAACCCACATTCCCTGAGACATGAAGGGAGCATCCCTCCTGGGGATTTGCAGCCTCTCTGACCAGCCTCCCTTAGGTTCCACCTACTGTAAGGTCATTCCGGGAGAGGACGCTTGATCTGTGCAAATTTTTCTCACTCAGGTACAATTAAGCAAGCAGACATGCTGCTGAGCCATCATCTTGCCTCCAATTTGTCTTTCATCTCATTGAGAGAGAAGGCTTTGGAGAAATAGATTACTTGACATTGACTTGGCATTCAAGGTTTATTGTCATCTGCCCACAAACGCTCATCAGAAAATTTGTTAATCATAACATTCTCCAGGACCACCACAGTAGTAGGAGTCCATATACCTTGAGTACTGCGGGTTCATTTCTGCCATGCCTTTGGCCAAATAATTTTCTCAGGACAGGGACAATTAGTGTCACTATTTGTTTGACACAATGTATGTAATTATTAATGGCACACTTTTTCCTTTTAAGAGTGTCCTGGATTAGACAATATGTCATGTAGTTCTTCTGTTATGATGCTTCTAATCTGACAGCACCTCTTTGTTCTCTCCCATTAGCCAAATTGTACCAGTTCTTTATGAGTCAACTCAGTTCTTGCTCTGTAGGAACTTCTCTGGACTATTTTTACATGATGGTTTTCCTTTATCTGGATCATGTGCTGGGTCAACACCAGTTTCTGTTGTGTATCTTATGTAGCTGTCCTCCCTGTCTATTGATCCCATAAATACAAATTAATTCCTTCATCTTGTTCTTTTCAGCTAGATTATGTACCTACATACAGACCATGTCTAACAGTTTTTCCTATCCACCTTCCCTCCAGAAGATCATAGTATAAAAAGTGAAACTTTGGAATTGAATAACCCTGAGTGTAAACTCAACAGTCATTTATTAGTTTGGGAGATTAAAACTCCCTAGTGATCAAGTTTCTGAAATACAGAATGAGGATAATAGTACATTTATATATGAATATATCATCACCAAAATATTGCCTCACCTAAAAAGAAGAAAATCCTTCCAAAATAGCCTGAATATTTTTATTTTACCACTCAAAGGACTGATCAATTAAGAACACAGGTGTGTATATAATTTCGCATTTAAACATCTCAGAATCTACTTTGATTGAGTACCTCTTTGCTTCTTTCCATCATCAAATTTTTCACTAGGTGTTGTGAATTGGATCTCAAATGCTTCACCTCTACTTTCTACTCTTACCCATTGCCAGAACATTGAATTTGGCCTCTTCTGTCTTGAGATTAATTCACCAACATCATAACTATCTTTCCTGCCTTTAGTTACTTTGCCATAACCCAGCTTTCTTACTCCTACTAATGTTGACTTTTATAAAATTAAAGTATAATCTTTAACCTTTCTCTATGCAAAACCTCTTCATGTCATTTTATAACCCATAGAAAAAATTATTCAAACTAACATGGTACACCCCAGTACCGCCAAAAAAAAAAAAAAAAAAAAAAAAAACTAACATGGTACAAGACTGGGTCATTCAGGCCCATGTCATCTGCAAATGAAGAATATATATATTGTAGCTCAAACAACTAATAATTGAGGTTGGATAATTTCTTCAGGCACAACTTGGTCAGCAGGGCCCAGAGAAATAGGTGACTTGGTGACTCTTTTTCCCTTGGTTTTGCACTACTCTGAGTTAATGTCATTTTCAGGCTTTGTATGGCAGCCAGTTGAAATTATGACAAAAATAAAATATGTGTGTTTTTCAGTAGTTCTGACAAACATCCTATTCCTATTTGGGTGTCCTGTTATCCACCAAATCTATCACTATTAAGGGAAAACATGACTTCTCTTCAATTTGCCAGTCTTAAATTCTGGCTCCTAGAGATGGAGCCAAAACCATCAGAAGCATATGGATAGCAAATGGGGAAGAGTTTGGTTCCCTCAAGTAAAAATAAAATACTTTTATTAAAAAATGAAACCAGTGAAGGGTCCTAAATATCTGGCTTGAGTTGAAGAATCACACTTTTTGGATCTGTAAGGATTCCCAAGCAAATAGATAGCAAAACTAAGCATTTCTAGGGCATAGTTACAGTGAAAAATAAGCGACAATGTGTACTTGTGAAAGCACAGTTTAATAGAGAAAAAGTGCCCATGGCTACAAGGCCAGCAAGACATTAGTCATACAGGAAGGAACAGAAGGAAGCAAAAGGATGCCTGAGAAGAGGAGAAATTCAAAATAGCCAACAGTTCTGGAAAGCAACATGTGATAATCTGAGGAGGCCAACAAAACCTGGAAGAGGGTTTCCCGTTATGTGGGAAACCGCTGAGAAACCTGCGGTCTGCATCCATCTTATACGCTGAAAGACCTGCGGTCGGCATCCATTTTGTAAATTATCAGCCATTTTGAGAGTTAAGTTTCAGTTTCCATATATGGTCAGTTTCCTGTGACTTCTATATATGGTCAACTTCCTGTTAATTACGTAATATCGCCTGATGCTCTGACCACCCTCGCGTGATATCTGGATCTCCCTCTGTTGCCTAGTTACCCGCTGACGTCAATTCCTGCTCCCGCATGTATATAAGCCCAAGCTTTCCGCTCACTGAACGAGACTTGATCAGATTCCTGTCTTGTCTCCATTTCTCGTGTCCTTCTTGTCTCTTTTTCATCCCGCTCCCCTTCTAGAGCCTTCGTTGACTACCGGCAGGTCGGGACACCGTTACAATAACGGCTAAGTACAAGTGAATTCTGAAGAAGCCTGAGTACTCCAATACATACAAACTGTTAAAATGGATATTCCAGAGCTTTCTCTCACTGAAGGGCTTCACACTGTAGAGAAACTGCTTGGAATCAAAACTGATTGGAGATAGAAAAGGGGAATAGCAAGGATAGATTTCAGAGTTAAGTCCATGTTTGACAGGCACTGCAGCAGGAAGGGCATGGCAGTGTACAGCTTCTTAGTTCATAGTCACTGAGAAGCAAAGCAGGCGACAGCGCCATAGAAAAGAAGGGCCAGGGTCCAAATATAGACCCAAAAGTCACTCCTCAGTGGCCCACACAGACCTACCCAGAAGTATTCTTCACTTATCTCCTAAGGTACCCCCAAGCCAGTCAAGATGACAGTTAAGCTTCATTGCCACACAAAACTCCAACATTATATATAGATCATATTATAATTTTGTATAGTTATCATAGCATAATTTAATCTCAGAAATAACATCCTGACACTCCTGCTATATTATATTTGTTAGAAGCAAGACACAAAGTCCAACCCCAGAAGGAGGGGACACAGTGTGTGACTACCAGGACACTATACCTCTGGGCTCCATTTTATAAGTTGTCTACTGCGGTAGTCATTCTAAGTGACAAGGAATGTTTCCTGGCTGAACTCCTTGCCTGGAAACGTGATAGATGGTCACCATGCAGACAAAATGTAAAGGACATTTGAAACCAAAATCACAACACAAGCAGCAATCAACACTCTTAGAAAGTCCTCTTCACTCTGGGAAATGCAAGACTGGGAACTAAAGGCCATGGGTAGAGTGGTCCTGAAAGGCAAGGCTGGAAAGGCAGAGAAAAGTGAAACTATATTATGCTATGTGTCTTAGTCTGTTCAAGCTGCTGTAATACAAATGTTATAGAGCAGGTAGCTTAGACAACTGAAATTTGTTTCTCTCAGTTCTGAAGTCTAGGACATCCAAGAAATCATATGATCAAGGGTCTGATGAGGATCTCTCTGTAGTTTACAGATGGCTCTCTTTATGGATCCTCTTAAGTGGAGAGAAAGGGGCAAAATCTCTCTGCTCTCTTCTTATAAAGCCCTCATCATGTCATTAAGAATCACTTTGATGACCTAATCACTTCTCAAAGCCCTCTTGTCCAAATAATTCACATTAGGGTTCAGGGCTTCAGTGTATAACTCTTGACATCCATAAATATTCAGCCCATAAAAATCCTTCTATTCCATGGTCTGATCCTTTGGCTTGGAGGCAGTATTTTCCCAAAATTGATCAGTGTTACCAAAGGTACTTTCAGGATAGCCAATACCAGTTATTTTTCTAGCTTTGCAAGAACATGATCAGAGCAAACGCACTGTAGCTTTTATCCCTTTTTCTCAGGTTTTACATATTGTTTTAAGCCTATCTCTTGAAAATAAAAATAAATCTCCTTAATTCTAATGGAAATGTCAAACAGGTTTAATTTTCATCAACATGAAACCCTTTCATACTGAAAACTACAATTATTATTGACTGCATGATTTTACATCCCTTTCCTCTGACACTTCTCTGAAGTTGAATACTACTTATAAAATATAATTTGGAATAAATAAAGATCCTTCCAGCTAATTTCTTCAAAGTAACTGACAATAAATAGAAGAAAAAGTTGTTTTCTAGGTCTACAAACTACCTGCAAATTCCAGCTTGAGAACCCCTGGTATAATTGAATATGTGTGTGCTGTGGAAGTGAAGGGGAAAATCTTTTAACAGCTACTTACGGCATTTCACTTGAAATATTTGCACTGTGTCAAGAATATGTCTACATTAAGAGAGTTTAATATCTGACATTATTTTCCTCCCCTATACTCCCACAGCATTTTGCTTATAACTATACTTGACCTCTCTACTCCACCTCATGCAAGTGGATTGTTAATATGCCTGCCTCTCCCACTGGATAATGAGCACCAGAATGAAGAAATCTTGTCTTATTTGACTTTATATCTCTGTCTTAGCATTATGCTTAACACAGAGAATGCTCCCAGTGAATGTTAAGAACTGGCCATGGATTTAAATAGAGACTTTTAAAATATAGATTGTAAGAAGGCACTCCAGGAAGCGTTGCTCCTGTTAACGATATGGTGTCACACCATGGAAGTACAGTTTCCAAACTTCAGTTCTCCAAACCACCTAAAAGCGCAAGGGTGAACATACTCAATGATTATAAATCTGAATCATAAGGAAATTATTTGCAACAAATTCATAAATTATTCATTAATTTGTATGCATCTATAACCTTAAATGTCTCGTCTATGGTAGTGACTGAGCTTCTGTTCTTATCATATTAATTTCTGACTGCAAATCATGGTAACTATAAATTAGCATCTTTTGCATGCTGAAAACAGATGACTGCAAGTACTAAGGACGGTAGCGCCCTAGGGTTGTGTGAAACCTCACGCCGTAAGGGAATGATCTACCAGAAGTCTACTCTCACTTCAGATACAGCGCATATTCAGAAGTCTCTCGTCTACTCTCACTCCTGACCACACAGCTACAGATCCAGGAATTCCCACCACTCTTCGGTTCCAGCATTTAACTACAACAACTCAAAGAATGCAAAAAAGTATTGTACTTTCAAATTTTATCATAACAGAAAGATACAAAGCAGGGGGGACACTTTATGCAAGTCTTCCATGGTCCTCCTCCAGGGAATGAGGACAGCTCATCTTAGTTTCTGAGTTAAGTACTACTGTTACATGACAAAATGCCAAGACATAGAGAAGCTCACCTGGGCTTCAGAGTCTGGAATTTTTACTGGGGCTTCACTATGTAGATACAATAGAATTGTCAGTCATGAGGATGAATTCAATCTCCAGCCCACCTCTTCTTCCTAGTTAGTGGTGGGGCAAGCATATTGGGCAGCCAAACTCTAATTCTTTAATCCAGTAGTTTGCCATTCCACTATGACCCCCCCCCCATGTGGCATCAACAGGGGAAAATACATATGTCCCCACAGAAAGTCACCTCATTGGCACAAATTTGAAGAACTTACCTGTAATAATAAAGACACTCTGATCACTTGGAAAACGCTAAAATTTAGAGCCTATCTCTTAGGAACAGAGAACAAAGGCCAGCCATATTCTTTATTACATTGAAGTGACTTTTGTGTATCATCCAATATAATTTCTCTAGTTCACGTACTCACCTAAGGGGGAAGGTAATGTTACTTTAAAGTTTGGATACTTTAAGGAACGTTTGAAGGTGACATAGCCGAGGGGAAGTCAGATTTGAAATCTTGTCTCCTTTTATCTACTCCCTTTGCCAAAATTGAGCTAAGCTCCTATTTGATTATGCTTAAAGTTCAATATTTATTAATAAAATCGACAATTTTTCATTTCCTCTATTGGATAAGTGGCCATGGTTTCAGTAGGATAAAGAGCATTTTATATGAAAGGTATTTAGTATGCTCAGTAATTATCTTCAAAGTCAGAGAAAGTAATGAAATATTAAGGGCAAAAAAAAATTGAATTCTAATTCCAGCCTATTCCTAATTAACCACTAAATCTGTGAGTTTAGTCAAAGCATTTACAGTCTCTGAGCATTAGTTTCTAGCTGTGACTGCTCACCTAAATTCTGAGATTACTATGAAATTCAAATAACACTTGTGAAAGCAGTGCTCATGTTTCCCTAATTCCTCTTTTCCTCAGTTTTTCCCTAATATTTAACACCATGTGAAATTTTATATGATTTAAAGATAGAAATTTAATCATTAAAAAAGTTAGTAAAATCCACATTGGCAAAGAATTATTATTTGAATGATGTGTCCCAAATTTCTATATTAGTTCTGGTAAGTAATAGAAATTCAGGATTCTAGACATACATAGTGTACAGGATAAACAAAAACAGATGGAACTTTAAATTACTCAAACTAATTATCCCACTGAGGAAAACTAGAAAACAAAATGGACAAAGTGTTTAGTTTTGTTTAAATCTGTGAATTGTCATACATCAGGTAAGAAAATACGGAAACGGTGCCAGCAAAAAAACAAGGAAGAAAAACCTTAAAACTCTCTATTTCAGGTTCTTTACGTCCAAAGGCACCTGATGATAGTGTAAGATGCTACTGAGCGGCAGAGAGGCTTACACCGCTCTTCACAGACTTTCCACAATCGCAAAACTGGTATCAATGTCCAGGAATCATCAGGGATGGGGAGGAAGTTACGGCGCCCCCTAGCTGCAGAATGGATCCTCCAAGCGCTTCACTCAGGGTACAGGTAAACTACGAAAACATACTTCCTTGTAGAAATTGCAGCTCTGTTAAAATCATATCAATTCTGGAAACTTTTAAGCTCAATCCAAGATTGCTAGCGTCCCCAAGGTATCTACAAGTTTCAAACACAAATTCTTTCTGAATGAAAATAACACCTATAAACGACTTTGAAAATGAAATATCTGTCGTGTAATAAAATATAATCAGGCACTAAAGGGACTAGAAATACACGAGGGAAAGCCAACAGAAGCAGGGCGCCATAATAGAGCAACAAGAACTACAGACGTTGAAATAATCAGGCAGGAGGAAAAACAAAGAATCACGGAGAATAAAAGATAGCAGACAGAAGGAAAACAGTGAAATGTCCTAAAGTATATGTAATTACACTTCCAGAAACAAAGGAGAGAAAAATATTGAAGTAACATTTGAGATGAAACATTTCAAATTTGAAAAAAGAAATTACTTCTAGAGATCAAAATCCAATAAATCCCAAGCAGAACAAATGAAACAAAACCTGCAGCTAACTACATACTAATTTAAGTGCTGAAGGTACAAGCAGAAAAATCTTAAAAACAATCAAGATTGCAGAATTACCCTCAATGGAGTAATGACTGATCTTGAAAAAAAATGGTAGAATACAAGAAAACTGCTGTGTAGTTAAGCAAAAGTAACTGACAAGAGATATCTTCTAATCAAGTCTTTACACAGTGGAAATATTTTTCAAAATGAAGTAAAAAAAGATTTGTGAAGAAAAACAAAAACAGAAAATATTTCTCTGGTAAAGTTATACTATAAAAGTATTTCATACTTAATGATGAAGTGTTACAAACTTCATACTGAAGACAATAATAAGACAAGGATGCTGATATAACCACTTCCCAAGATTAGAAGTAAAGTATATTAATATTACTTGTCAACCTATGTTTATATTCAGAGAAAATCCAAAATATCCTATAAAAGACATTAGAATCAGTAACAGGGTCAAGATTTCTGTATTCAAGATCATTGTAGCATCAGTTGTATTTTTACATACCAGTCACACACAGAAAACAATCATTTTTTTCAAGAACCACTTCCATTAGTAGAGAACAATATTAAATACCAAGTTATAAATCTATCTAACTAAAGAGACAAAAGATATGTGTGTAGAAAATTCTAAAATAATACCAGGGTAGAATCTTTTAATTTTTTTGAAACATAAATAAATAAAAAAAGACATTCCTGTACTATGTTTGTGAATTTAAGAACTGTTATAAAGATATCAAAAATACACAAAGTTATCTATAGCGTTTTTCATTTATGGGTTCTTATTTTGCAGTACTGGGGACTGAGCCCAAGGTCTTCACACTGAGCTACATCCCAGCCCTTTTTATTTCATTTTTTAATTTTGGCTAAGGCGCTTGCTATGTCATTAAATTTCCAAGATGGACTAAAACGTGTAGTTATTCTTCTGCCTCAGCCTCTTAGAGTACTAGGATTACTTCCATGCTAGACTATATTTATAACTTTAGAGCAATCACAATAAAAATATGATGAATCTGTGTGTGTGTGCGCGTGTGTGTGCGCGTGTGTGTGTGCGCGCGCGCGCGTGTGTGTGTGTGTGTGTGTGTGTGTGTAATCTGCGAAGATGCGATAATCTTAGAAGAGAACAAGGACAAAGGATCTGCCTCACCAAAAGCAAAAGTTATTATAAAGCAATAAGATACCATGGTATGGGCACATGAACTGACAAACAGAGCAATAAGCTAGAATGCACAGCACACAGACAAGGGCGTTTGATTTACAATAAAGGTAGTGCTGGCAAGTAGTGGAAGAAGGAAGTTTTCTGGCACAACAGAATAGCTATGCAAGAAATTAAAAGAAAGAACTGTACTTCTACCTTACAAGTGGCTTGTATATATAAAAGGCATAACAATAAACTTTGTAGGTGCTAATATGAGTATCTTCATGCTTTGGAGTAGGAAAATATCTTAAATAGAAATGAAAGCCCTAAAAATGAAGGGAGAGATTTGTAATTTGGGCAACCTAAAACAGACACCTAAAAATTTGAAAGGCAAGTGTCAGAATAGAAGAAATAGTTTCAATACACATATAACCTATAACAAATTGTATCTAGAAAATGTGAAGTACTTTGCACATCATTAAGAAAAAAACAATTTAAAAAATAAGCAATCCCATCAAACTTCATAAAGGAAATAGTCAATAAGCATATGAAAATGTCTTTAACACCACTGGCCACAGAGAAATACAAATTAAAACTCCACAGATCATACTACATACTCTCCAGATCAGCTAAAAGTGAAAGAAAAAAAAAAAATACTGAGTGTTAGGAAGGGTATGGAGCAATGGAAAGACTTACTCTGGTGCAAGTGTAAATTTGTACAACTGCTTTGTAAAACAGTGAAGATTTTTCTATTATGATTCAAGTTACAGTACGCTATGACCCAACATTAGCCATCAAAAATGAGGTTATACATGCCAGTAAGAGTAGGTACAAGAACATTTTTAGAAGCATGACTAATAATGATTACACAGCAGAAAACAGTCTGAGTGTTCGTCAGTGTTAGAATGGACAAATCTATCCATACAAACAAAAGAGCAGCACTGAGAAACAAGTTGCAACGGCACGGAATCTCACAAACTGAACCTAAGCATCCAGACACAACCTCCACAAAGTATAATATTCCATTTACCTCAGATTTTTACAAACAAACAAAAGTAAAAAGAAAACGTAAATGAAACACGTGGGAGCACATGTGTTTAAAGCCAAGGTAGCGTTTACTTTTCAGTGAAAGGCTTGTGATCCATGTCAGTGTTACAGAACTTCTCCACCTCAGGTTCCTTTTTCTTTGCTTGGATGATGATTAGATACACAGTGGGATAAATCACTGACCCATTTGTTTTTGTCTGTGCCCTTCTGAGTCTATATTTTACCACAAGGAAAGTTTTATACAAATATGAAGACAAAACTACACACCAACGTCATGATGGTGACTAGTATTCAGCAGGGAAAGGAAATTAACAAACAAGCAAGACTCAGCAAAGAGGCTTGAAATATATGTGTAAACTTCTGTTTTGAAAAGGAGTCTGGAAGAGAAAAGAAAATAGAAGGAAAAATAGGAACAAAGTTTTTGTAAATCAGGAGGGGAAAAGAGGTTGAAGGGAAGGAAGAATGGGAAATAAAGAATTAAGGTATATCACGTATGGGTACAAATTCCCTATGATGAATATGATCATTATGTATCAAAAATAAATTTTAAAAAGGAATCTGAAGAAATAATGTCGAAACATGAACAGGTTAAGTCTCTTAAATCCAGTAGCCATTATATTATTATTTTCGCTACATGTCTTTTTTATTTTAAAAATTAAAAAACTGACAAAACAACAATAAAGATAAACTACTATAGGCTTAAAACATTAGAAAATAATTATTTTTAAAAGAATACTACTACCTGTCACTCTAATAATTTGCAACCAAAGGCAGCTTTAAACTTCTCTGTCTTCCAATGGACATGCTCATTACATAGTGGGTTTGAAACAAGTAACTGTTCCTTGGTTGACTAACTGATTTGTAATTTATTTCAATTATCTTTCAGCTGAGAAGACAAAATAATCAACACCACTGGCCTTGTTTCTCCCACCAAATATTACAATCCAGGCAAGCAGACTTTGGGGCTAGTTGCGTCCATTGCCCCAGTAGCTCCTCCTCGGCTTCCTGAACAGCCAGTTGCTTTTTGTCAGCCAAGTATTGGTTGATAAACCCCTTTTGAGAGAGATGTTCTCCGTGGTATTCAGCATTCTTCATCCAGACAGTCCAACTTTATTATCTCTTCTTTTCACTTTTTTCAGCAACAACTACTAAATGTTACATTTATAGTTTTGATCTGTAAAGATGGCTAGCAAACAGTAGGCATATAATAAATAGTTTTGAGGTAAATGAGTTGAAGCAATTAGAATTTGCTATGATTTCATTATGTTGACATTATTTATATAATTGAGGAATAAAAGATCAACCTGGAGTATTTGTCAGACTGCAGCTGTCAGTTTTGAGCCCCAGCTAAAATAATTATGATCAGCATTTCATGACAATTTTAAGAGAGACTTTGGAAATGCTTCTTTTTTAGCCCAGAAGGGAAAGCAGTGAAAAATGGACTCATTTGGAGTCAAACTAATGCGTTCTTCCTACGTAAGGCAGTACCGCCTCCTAACACCAGATTAGAGGGAAACAAAACTGTAAACAAGAAAAAATATTTTTCCTACGTAAATTTGGTACTTAGGAGGTAAAAATAGTAGCATTATCAATATTGGGCAAGGATTTTAAAGAAAGTCATAGTTGAAAAAATATTTAAAATCTATGTTGTAAAAGTCTGTTGTGCAGCACTTATAAATTCCTCATGGTGAAATGGAAATTGTAATATTTAGAATAATTCAATAACCTGGCTATAATTACTAACAAGATTGACTCAGTGATGAAGATTCTTGGTAAGAACAAAAGTGTATATTACGGAGGAAAAATCATTTCACATCTGGTAAATTACAAAGACTATTTCATTCCTAAGTGAACATGGAAATGACTGTTTTTAAATAAGGAAGATACAAGCCCATTATAGCATAGTGCTGAAACAGTAATAGTGATAATTTTTAAGTTAATTATATATTAATAGACTAAGTTAATTTCAAAATGGCAATCAGCAGCAGCTAGGAAGCGTTTTCTTCCTTAAGTCACATAACAAACTTCAAATAACATAAGCAGCCATAAAATTTAAAAATACTATCAAATAATAAAAGGACATAAAGCATTCAAGAGTATTGACATAGGGTCAGGGGTATAGCTCACCAGCATAGTGCCTGCCTGGCAAGCATGTGGTCATGAGTTCAATTCCTGGTACCACAAAAAAAAGAATGTTGGAAAATGGTTAAAGACAGAAGAGTATAACAAAGAAGGTATATGAGATAATAAGCCACAGGGATACCTTGAAATGAACATTTTATAAAATGGCTCTAAGAAAAATTATCTTCTAAATTTTTGCTGATACCCATTCTTAAAGAATCCCTTTCTCTTCTTTTATTCCTATTCTTTCCTCATTTTATTCTTACTTGTTTGGGATTTTAAAAAATCTTGTTCTACTTCCTACTTTTCCTCCCAAACTATAGTTCTTAGATTTTTTTATTCTTTCCACACAGTAAACAGGAATTCCATTTAAAATTACTCTCATACTCACAGGAAACTAGTGCCTTATGAGAAGTATATAGTACTTTATGTTAAACTAACAACTGGGATAGTCATTAATTTAATGTGATGGTAACCAACGTGCCTCCCTTGTTTTCATTCAAATTAGAAGCTTGTAGCAAGCGATTAGCTCATCACTAACTGGATTTGGTTGGGAGTCAAGGCTTATTTTATTCATTAACATTTATTGACTGCATATAATCAGCACGGCTCAGTGTTAAGCAATGAGAATTAAAAAAAAAAAAAAAAAGATACTACACTGTCCTTTCAAGGGAATCAAAATCTACTGGCAGAGTTTGACATAAGTTTGGAAAATTATCATACAACGCAGAAAGCGAATAACCAGTGGGAGCCTGTAAATAGAAATCAAGTTCAAAGGAAAAAAATTCCCTAGATTATTCTATACATAAAAGTTTAAATAGCTTGGTTCATCCCATCTTCAAAACAAAACAAAACGAAACAAACAAACACCTGTTATAGTTGATACATTGTGTCAACTTGGGGAGTCTAGAGTTTGGCTGAGTGATTCAGCAGGTAGCCAGCATGCTTACTTTGTACACATCGTGAGCCTGTGGAAGAGGAGGGCATGGAGACTGTGTGAGAGTTACATGCCCCCTGGGTGGGGTAGGCTGTTTACAAGGTAAGGGAAAAAAAGAGGCTGCTTGCAGCCATTCCTCCCTTTTGCGCTGGTTGTTTTTGCTGTGCTCTGCTGCCATGAACAGTTTGCCCTCTGCAATTTGCCACTCTGCCTCTGAACCAGCCAAGTATGGACTGAAACCTCCACAAACTGTAAGCTAAATAAACCTTTCCTTCCTTCATTTCGGGTGTTGGGCATTTTGTCTCAGCAAGGAGAGAAATGTAACCAAGACAACACCCTTCTTGGTTCTCACATAATCTTTCAACTATGGCCACATATCCTTCAACTTTCCTTTATCCACACCTTTCAGAATGTGGTCTAGTCTTGCCACCCCCCCCCATTTCCTGAGTTTAGAGCATTTTCTTTCCACTTAACCCAAACCCAGGTCCATCCTCTCTACTTCAGTGAAGTGGGCCCTAGCCATCAATTCAGTATTCAGCCTACTTCCCTTCAGTGCCATTTGACACTCCAGGACTTGCTTGCAGACTATACTATTTCCTTTCACCTCTGGCTTTACCCTGGAGTATATTTATTATGCCTGTTCCCCATCTTAATCTCTCCTTCTCCTCAGCTAACTGTTGAATATAGGTGTTCCTCAGGACTATACCTCTTTCCTCCTCAGTGGCCTTCTCTGTCCCCCAGTAGCATTAATGATAGCCTAAAGACTTTCAACTTTGAATCAATAGCCCAGATGGCAGTTCTGAGAATTGGATCTATTTATGTAACTGATTTCTGTAACTCCTGCATATTTATGTCAGTATAAAATAACATATCCATAGCAGTAATCACATAAGCTTTCCCCCAAGACAATGATCATTGAATCATTTCATCTTTCCTATTCTCTCTTCAGAAAATTGCACTACAAACTGGGCATGGTGGTGCATGCCTGTAGTCTCAGCACTTAGGAGACAGAGGTAGGAGGATCACCATGAGTTTGAGGCCAGCCTGGACTACATAGTGAGCTCAAGGCCCACCTGAACTACATAGCAAGATCCTGTCTCAAAAAAAAAAACAAAAGGTAAAATTGCATAACAATTTAGCCTGTTGCTTATGAAAGAAAGTTGAGTCCACCTCCAAGCTCTCCTGACCCTTACCACCACTCACACCAATCCATCTTTGGGATCTGTCTAACCTACTGCCAAATTATTTTTGAAACTGATTCATTTCCTCCCACCACAGACCAAACACCCATAACCTCATCCCTGGGCTTCATTAACTCTTAGCGTCTTGATACTTCCAGCACTTTAATGATTTCCTCTCATTATATACACAAAGCGTACTTATTCTTACAGCATTACTACATTGCTGCATTTGCTTAAGTGACTTTCTGTTGCTATGAGATACAAAGAAGCATTGGCTGTAGAGATATTTCTGAAGTACAATAAAAAGGATTTGAGATATACAGTAATGAAAAAGAACCTAAGTTGTTTTCAAAATTATCTTGAGATATTAGATGTTATGATTGGTGTCTAGGGACGGCCCAAAGCCTCATGCAGTCATAGGGGAGCTTTTCAGAGGTGGCTGGATCTAGCATGTGTGGTGCTGGGATCAAGGGTATGTGGTAACTAAATCAGTCCACTGATTGGTTTGTCATAGTCTGGCTAGGATTAAGGGTGTGAGTGCTACCCTGCCCCAATCTTGGTAGCCTAGATACAATATAAGGGACAGAAAAGAGTCTGATGTGCTCTCAGCTGCTTGTTTGCTGTGGACTATTTCTCCTCTGCAGTGCCCCTCTGCCATGCCACCCTGCCTTGGAGCCACCCAATTAAGGACTGAAACCACTTCAAATTGTGAGCCAAATAAACCTTCCTTCCTTTAACACTAGGTGTTGTGTAGTCTGTCTCAGCAATGAGAAAAGTAACTAAGACATCACAGCGCTATCATTTTGAAAGAACAAGTTTACAAGGGAAAAAGCAAGGAATGTGGGTTCAGTATCAGACCTACTGAGTTTAGAGCACGTATGAGAAATTGCAGATCAACAGCCATGGGGAAAGTAGAAGCTAGAGACAGACTGAGTTGCTGAAACCTTAGGCATGGAACAAACACCCAGGAAATGTTTGTAGAGCAAGAAATGTTGATCAAGAATGGAACCCTGAGAAATATAAACATTTAAGGGGGCAAAGAAACAGAGAATGAAAAGTAAGTAAAGGAAAATAAGAATGGGAGAGAAAGAGAGAATTATTTGAACACAAAACCAAGTTAAAAGTATATATTATCTTTTATTTTACAGTGAACTCAGCTCTGAATGATATCTTTTGGGGGAAAATTGAACTATGGCAGAAAAAAATCCTAGTAATTTGTTTTTTTTTTTTTAATTGAACTCTGTGTGTTTAGACCTCAAGTGAAAAAAACTGAGTTAGTCTTGCTTCTTATTTTATTATATATTACCATTGATCCATGTGAAGATGTTATTTTATTTGATTATCCATATACTCATTCAATTCCTTCTTAGTCCCACATCACTATTCTAACATATGGCCATTCTAGTGTTTAGTGTATTCTATTTTGTATATGTCCCTGTAAAACATTCTCTGATTTATGGGAAGATATGTTTTTGGGTTTTTCCTGGTGTTTCACTTTGCTTTTCTAATTTTTTTCCCTATAAAATAAAAAACACAACCAGGGAACTCCTACTTCCAAATAAAGTCATAATTTGATGTTCTAGGTAAACACGAACATGGAGAGAGACTGAGGGACACTCTCCAGTGTCATACAATGTCCTGTTTTAAGTAAATTTCTTATAAAATGACCACTTTCTGCTAAGGGAAGCCTTCATTCTGAATACTTATTGAATAAGATTAATACAAAGAAAGGACTAACACAGCAAGGTTTACTATGTATACATGTGTGGCACATAGCTGTTGGCTGCCCTCCCAGCATATAGCTGTGATTCATGAACCTTGAAAGAAGGAAGTTGTACCTCCAACATTAAACTTTACTGAGTTCATAGTATGGTCATAGTAACTTACTCAGACCTAAACACATTATTCAACTGCAGACACACAGACATTTGCTGAGAATATCTAAGAAGAAGCTTCTCTGCTATTATAAAAGAATCACAGAAGTGTTTCTGCCTTCTACTTGGAACCAGTTGGAGACTTGCAGTGCTTAAAAGCTCCCAACACCAATTTATTAACATGATGGAAGCCAACCTGGGAATTAAGTGGTACAAATTTGGAAAAAGCCTTCAGCAATGCAGATAAATTGATGCTGATTCTTAAGTTTTGAACTTTCATTTAAATTGAAATAACTTTTCTCTATGTGCATTGACAGATTCCAAGTTCCACCACTCTCTAGCTATATTGCTTAGGCAGATTACTTGATTCTTTATGATTCTTCTATATTTATCTGTACAATGGGACTTCAATAGTCTCCAACTCATGTTTTGTGATGACTAAATAAAACAATGTGTGTAGGATAGTACAGATTGATCAGTCTTTACAATAATGCTTAAGATATTATTTTACTGGTTTTATTATTATTGCATTATAATTATTATAATACCAATGACCTTATTATTAAATTATTTGGCACTCTGAACTCAAGAAGGGAGGCTGCCTACATATTCAGCATAAAATCTACAGGTCATATGTTAGTCAGCTTTCTTCACTGTGACAAAATACGTGAAAAACACAAAGCAATAAAGATTTACTTTCGCTCACACAGGTTTTGGTCTGTAGTTGACACTCCAGCCAGAAAGGGGAGAGAGAGACAATCCAAGACTGGTCCACAATAACCAAAAGTCATAAGAGATTAATAACTTTAGTGAAAGCGCTTTCTCAGTCATGGCAATAATAACAGCCAAGTGGAGCAAATCATCCTTTTTATCTGATCAGAACATTTTGTTTCTTATAGCAAGATGTTTATGGAAAAACAATTACTTTAAGCAGTTACTTAGTATGTGCTAAATCAGGGCACATGAAGTTATCTAGGAATTTCCTAACGGATAGGACTAGCTTTGATAGTCTGATACAACCATGCCCACCATGAAGTAAAACTGACAAGGAAGGGAAATGGACTCATTCTGCTGACTGTTCGGAATAATTCTCCCAGTGTTTGACTGGAACCAATGGACATATTCTTACACTTGAAGATTCCTATTTTTTCTACACTCCATGCAGAACAGTGACCTATATCTAATATACCCTTTATGTAAGTAATACTATGCCATAAATGTTTTGCTACTACCATTTTCATCATATTCCAGCCCTAAGAAGGCAACCTGAACATTTGGTCATTCTACTCTTTTAATCTATATGCTTAAAAATTGTTACTTTGCACAGATACCATATCATTGTTTGTGATTTTCTATTTTTATTATCGTAAGTTAATTTTTACTTTTGAGTTTAGCAGACTCCTATCATGGCCCTTCACACTCTCTGTAAACTTCCTTGCTTTAGTACCTGATATAATTTGGTTATGGTTTGTCCCCCAACAGTTCATATGTAGGAAGCTTGTTCTCCAGAGCAAAAGTATTACAAGGACCTTTAAGAGACAAAGACTGGGGATGACTGACCCAGGGATGCCAAGGAAAGGGACTCATGGATGTTCTCTCCAAGTAGGTTTGCTTGTACAAGAGTAGATTGCTTCCCACAAGAGTGTGATATTATTAAAGCGCTAGCCTGGCCCTGTCCACGGGCTTTTGCTTCCTCTGTTGCCATGCAATCTTTTCCGCACACACTGCTGTTCACTTTCACATGAGGTCCTGCTACATGGTGTTATCTGCCCTGCTTTGATACAGCTCAAATGTTTGTACTAGGAGACAAATAAATGGGACCACCCAGTCTTGGACTTTTACCCTCCAAAACTGTGAGCTATATAAGCCTCATTTCTCATGCATTGCCCAGCCCCCACTATTTACTTATAGTGTACAAAACAGATTAATATATTACCCATGATCCTTAGAAGCCCTGAAACAGATACTAGCTTTCAAAACCACCACACACACACATACACACACACACACACACACACACACACACACACACACTATATGAGTGACTGCATGGAAGTCACTATGCCAATCTCTCAGTCAGATCCTGACTTGAAGAAGAAACTTTCACAATGGCATTATAAGTCAACTGTGTGTAAGACTCGAGTTTCTCTTACAGCATCTTTGAGATTATACCCACCTTCATCAGCACAGCATTCTTAGGACAAAAGGACCTAAGGAAAACTTCTCCAACATAATCTTAGCCTAGGGAATCTTTTTCCTGCATCTTCCACAACTGAAAGTATCAATACATTCAACAAGAATTTAGAAAGACTGTAAGTTACTCAAATTCCACATAGCAGTGACCATGGACTTCTATGTTTCATCCAAAATCCAGATGTGCTGGAGCAGGAGAATGAGCTTTCAAGAGATGAAAGAAAATAAGCAGAGGTGGCTTTTGCAGTAGATAAGGTTTATTAAGCCTCACTAACAAGCACCAGCAGGAAAGCACCAGGGTTCATTGCAGCTTCTTAGTGAGGGAGGGGCCAGGAGAGTGCACAGTGGTCCCAAAGCACCTCTTGGTAAAACCCCAATGTAGGTGAGTACAAGGTCAACAGCCCCTCTTGGCCCAAGCCCCACAGATATATACAGGTCAACTGCATCATTTAGCAAAATTCACAGGAGACTCACACCAGTGCAGAGTCACCCAGCAGCTTTAATGGCAGCCAGTTAGTGGAACTGCTCAGCGGTAGCTCTTGGTTACGGAGGGGTTCTATGGATTGAACTACTTGGCAGTGACCTCACTGGCATTCTTTGTGCTTCTGTATAGGACCAGCATTCCAAGACAGAGCTGATTTAGCACGCAGGCACAAAGGCAGTTGCTACAGATAGCACTAGTTTGCCCAATTCCCAGCCTCCTTCAGTTAATACTTTTCAGACATTCTAGTCCTGTCCATTTAGAAAGGGTGCCTTAGGGACGTGGTTCCAAGTACCCTAGTTTTTCTCAGGGGTGGCACATGTGAGAAAAAGTAAGAAAATCGGAAATTCTTATAAAGCACTTAACCTCAAACTCCAGTTCCTACGTCACTGCATTCAAGTTTCCAGCACATTTTTTAACTTTATTTCTTTATTTAGAATGTAGACAATTTTTTGCTTTTTGCAATTAACCGGGATAAGTATCAAAGACACAATGGTGAAAATGAAAGATTTAGGAGAGGGGGATGGAGGGCTAGCCTAGGACATGACCGGCTCTCCATGAACTCGGCATTTGTGATTAGCAGATCGCACAAATCAGGATTTCTATCAGGATTTCCATGTTTGGAATCCATTGTTACAAAGCAATTAGTTTGAAAACACCATGAACAAAAGAAACCAGGGAAGAACAATTACAGAAATTCTAGCCATTCAAAACTATTGTGCTTCAAGGAGATAATGAGAGAATCCAAGGAGGGCCTTGGGGGAAAGGTCAAAGCTACACCTTTTCCATCTGAATTCACTCTAATTTTATTTAAATAGGAGCTCTTTCTGATTAGTATTCTCCTGTTGTGTGACGCCTCCATAACCTTAACTTATTAATATTCCTCAATATAAAACAAAGCATTGCACCTAAAACTGGAAATGCCAAGAAATAGGCACACATTTGTTCTTACCAACTTTGGTAAATGAGGTACATTCCACTTGAATTCTGAAATAGGTTGATTATTTTTATAACTTACGAATACCTAATTTATTTTGTGTATTTTGTGTATATGAATTTCCCATGGAAGCAGTGTAAGTATTTTATCACAGGTGACATGAGAGGTAAAATGTTGAAGAAAAAAACATGCTTACAAACTGTTTTATTTTGGGAGAGAGTAACAGAGAAAAACATTTTTCCTTCATGAAGGAAATGGCAAGAAATGAAACAAGCAAGGGTGAAAATAGGGAAAAATAAAACACACTTACACACTGAGGAGCAGAGACAGAAAATCTATGCAGCCAATAAATAGCATCCTTGTCAGAGAATCTATACCAGCCTAAAGAGGCAGACTTGAGAAGCGGCAGCAAAGACCAGGGAAGCAGCATCACATTAGTTTCTGAATAGGAAAAAAGCACTTTCTAAAAGACTAGAAAATGATTTCAATTTGAAGCTACAAATTTCCATATTTCCAGAGTTTTGATTTGGAAGGTTTGAGGTTAAGTGAAAAAAAAGAACATTTTCCTTCCCCGTAGAGCTCTAATTTCCCTTCCAAGTAACCAGAAACTACCTCCTGGAGTCCTACCAAACTGCTTTTTCCCCTTGGTTTGTAACACTGGGGACTGAACCCAGGGTATCACATATGCTGGGCAAGTGTTCTACCACTGAGTTACATGCTAGCCCCTTACAACTGTCTTCATTTCATGCCTAATTCCTAACTTTTCCTTTCCTCACCTTTTGTGTCCCAATGTCCCTTGTGGAGATCTGTACTTTTTAGACTGAAAAACTGAGTAGGTGGACTAAAAGTGTGAAGTGAGGAATAGAGAAGTTTGCACTAATTGCAGCAGGGACAAGCCTAGGCTTTAAGTGTCTCATACACCCTCCGGTCTCCTTGTCGCTGTAGTAATCACAGTTTGTTTACTTGTCCACATGATAGTTTTATCTGTCAACTTGACCAGCAAAAGGATCCTCAGATTAACTGTTAAAACATTATTTCTGTAAGAATGTTTTCAAAAGAGATTAGCATTTGAATTGAGAGATGGAACAGTGAAGAGCCACCCTCACAAACGTGGGTGGACATCCTCCAGTCCCTTCAGGCCCCGTGGAATAAAAAGTCTAAGGAGTAGCAAGTTCTCCCTCCAGCTCTTGAGCTGACTCAGCCTTCCTCTCATGCCCCGAGGCATCTGGCCTTAGACTGAGTTGTGCCATATCTGAAACCTTCAGAAAATTGCTGAATTACGCTGCTAGCTTTCCTGGTTCTACAGCTTGAGGAAAACATTTGGTGGTATATCTGGGCTTCTATAGAGGCAAACAACTGTAACACGTGTGTGTGTGTGTGTGTGTGTGTGTGTGTGTGTGTGTGTGTGTGCGTGCACACACGCACACACACACGTTCTATTGGTTCTATTTATTTGGGGAACTTTGACTAACACAATCTATATCTCATGTACAAGTACCCATCATTCTATATAGTTGTTCGTTTTCTCTTAAGTATTAAATACTACCCAGTAGCCAAATACTACAGAGAGTTTATGCTGTTTGACACTGTGGGAGAGATGAGACCCCCTGGGAAGTGTATTAAGTAAGGGAAATCTTTTCCTCCAATCTAACTCTCCAGTACCCCAGAGTCCAAGAGTTCATATTCACAATATTGACAAGCTCTTTTTGAGACCGTGCTATGTTACATTAAAATCCTGGGTGACATAATGTACATGTTGGAAAGGATCCAGCCCTGAAAATTTTATAATAAAATATAGAAATAAGATGAAATATGAGGCAATTAATATTATACATGTAGATAGCAAATTGAAAAAGTAGGAGAAACAGTAAGTATTTACACTTTACCTAAATTACATAATATAGGGAAGGAGATCTCCTTAAGATAAAGCAAAGGTTAGATTGGCTTCATTAATTTGAATTTATACTATAGCATGAAACATCATTATGTTACTAAAAAATGCTATTAGAATGCGAGGTATCATCCCTTATAAGTCTTGGTCATATTTCACATCCCAGAGATCTGCAAGCGTAAGGGGAGCCTCGTGACTATGTTAGGGGTTTGCAGCCTGGCCATCATCTGTCTGTTGCCAACACATCTGCCTTAACAACAATGAAATAAAAACCATTCTGGAAGAAAAGGCATTTAAGTTTAATCAGTTGAAAAATTTATCAAAAGACATAAAATGCAATTACATTTACTATAGGAATCTGACATTTGAAGCATCTGATTAAATTAAAACTTTATGGAATATATAGTGTAATTACTGGACATTCCACAATTGTCAGAAGAATGTTCATATATGACTAGCTTCACGTTAGTCATTTAACAACTATGTCCATTTGGCCATTAGCAATACACTAACTAGAAGGGAGCAGAGAGATTTATAAGAGAATAAAAAGTCCCAAAGGATAAAGTTGATGGACAGTAAAGTGAAGAATTTTTAAGATATTAACAAGAAACCAACTCTAAACTCCAAAATTAAGCCACTAGGGAAAAAACAACTCAGGAGCAAGATCATGAATCATAGTTTTCTGAAGTAAAATAAATAAAACTAGGGATGGCATAAAATACCCCCAGTGTAAGAAGGGTGAAATCTCCTTAATACATAGTTGCTCAAGAATTAGGAAATACATAACCCCAGTGAAATCTCTCACAAAATACAAGAAATTGAATGCTTTATAGAATGAGATTAATATTTAAGATGTTCTTATCAAATAAATATCACCTTAAGTTGTAAAACTGACCCATTCCACTTGTAGCCATGACAGAACACTGTGAATTGTATTACTATGCACCTTCAACAACTATCAACCGTGTGAATCAACCATTTTTTTAATTAGGTGACTAATATGCCAGGTGTGATTTTTAAAGTAAAGGACACATGTAAAATGATCTCCAAAGTATAGTAAAGAAGCAGCCTAAACAAAAGCAAGTCTGTCTGCATTGACAGAAAGAGGTTTGAGTTAAGTGCTGCTGCGATTGTAGTACTTTCAGGTGAGACACGTGCAGAGAAGGATCTTGAGACATCTACAGAGATGTCTCTAACACCTAATAGCATCTGGCCCACTGAGAACATGCAAGTACTCAGGATAAGGCTCCATGAGGCATGGAAGAGCACAGCTATGGTGACTGTGAGCTGAATGGAAGTCACAGAGATCTTACAGGGCTGAGAGATTCTGAATTTCTGATTATTCATAATGAATGGCAGCATTGACCTCCACATATATTTAGTTACCCCCCCAAGATATCATACATTAAGTCACATGGCTTTGGCTTTACTATAGGAACTACATCTACTCAAACACAAATTTCAGTGAAACTTTTAAGTTGGTAAATGAATTGGTTGCCAGAGCAGAACTCAGTACACTTTAACAAAGATGGTAAAATAGTCTCCTAGTAATATAATAACACAATGTCCAACACAGTCAAACTTACCTGACATCTTAAAAAGACAGGTAAATGTGACACATGAGCAAGAGAAAAAATGTATTCAAAAATGATAAAATGTTGGAATGAACAAATGAAAACTATTAATGTGTTCAAGGAGTTAAGGAAATTTTGATCATAGCGAAGAAAGACAAAACCAATGTAGACAAATAAATGTTTGCACAGAGTCAAGTGGTAATTCTGTATCTCAAAATTCCCCAAATGAGACAATGACTTGCTCTAATTTAGTTCTGATGTGGTCCCCAAAAGTGTCATATGCTGAGGCAGGGTTTTCAGAAGGTGTGTAGATCATGAGGACGCTGCTCGTCAGTGGATTACTCATCGGATGAGTTCCTAGTGGGCTGTACTGTTAGCATGGGAGGCCCAGCTGGACAAGGTGAATCACTGTGGGCGTGCCCTGGAAGATTGTGTTCTCCCTTCAAAATAAACTTTTTTAGCTTCCAGATATGAGAAGGAAAGTGTAGTGCCTGTATGTATGTGTATTTCTGTGCCCGGCATTTCACTTAGCATAATTCCTCCAGTTGTCTCCATTTGAGAGCAAATGACAAGATTTCATCCTTTTTATGCTGAATAATAGCCCTTTGAGTATATATACCTCATTTCTCTATCCATGTGTCTAATAATGGACACCTGTGTTAATTTAGTAACTTGGCTGTTATGAGTAGTGCTGCAATAAACACAGAAGTATTCTCTTTACCATGCTGATTTCATTTCATTTGGACATTTATCTAGAAGTAGGCTAGCTAGACCATAGAGTAAATCTTCTATAGTTCAAATTTTTGAGGAGTTCCCTTACTGTTCCCTAGAATGGCTGTAGCAATTTACAATCCTACCACTGGTGTTCTAGAGTTCCCCTTATTCCACATGTTTTGGCAGTAATTTTTTCCTTTGTGATAATAACCATTCTGACTGGAGTGAGATGATTTCTTGTTGTGGTTTTGCTTCAAATGCTCCGGGGGTGGTTAGTGATGTTGAATATTTTGTCATATAACTGTTGGTCACATATATTTATTCTTTTGAGAAATATCTATTTGATCATTTAAAAATTGGATGACAGCACTTTTCTTGTTATAATTTGTAGTATTTTTCTTGTTATAATTACATCTGGTAACTTGAACAACTTGTTGTGTTGTGTCTTTACTCTATCAGTTGGTTCCTTGATGTAAACTTCATGGTTATCTATAATCCCATGTTTGTTTTTGCTTTTTTGCCTGTGATTTTGGGATCTTATCAAAAAGTCCTTTTCCTGTATTTTCTTCCTATAGTTTCTTAGTTTCAGTTCTTGCTTCTAGGTCTTTGATCCATTTTGAGTTGATTTTTTATGTGGTGAGATATAGGAATAGTTTCAATCCTTTACATGTGCATGTGGATGTCAAGTACTGAAAAGACTGTCCTTTCTCCAATGCATGTTCTGCCTCCTTTGATGGGAACCTGTTGGCTTTAAATGTGTGAAATTATTTCTATGATCTCTGTTCTTTTCCGCCAATCTGCTGGTCAGTTTTTACGACAGTACCATGTTGCCTAGCTTACTACAGCCCTGTGGTATATCCTGAAATCAAAGACTCGTGAGGTCTCCAGCTTTTTTTGTCCAAAATTTGCACTCAGCTTTGAGACATCCCACATTCTTCATCATGTGCATGCACATTCTACTCTCATTTTATAGCCGGTAGTGGAATATTTAAGATTTTGTGTGCTTGAAATATCTTTGATTTCCTCTTCTGAGGAAGTCTGAAAAAACTCTACCCTTTTAAATAATTCATTTTGGACAGGGGATATAGCTCAACGGCAGAAATGCCTGCCTTCCAAGCACAAGGACCTGAGTTTGATTCCTGCTACAAAAAATCATCATAATAATTCACGTGATGAGGTTACATATCTTCCTACTGGAAGGCCAGTGGATTAGTGGCCTTAATTATATTTACAAAATCCCTCTTACCGGGTGACTTCAAGTAAAATGATTGTAATAGCTCATCATTGTAACAATCTTGTCAGGAAATTTGGGGGTGCCATTTTTATTTTTTTCTACCACAATTTCTACTTCCCTTCTATTCATTGTGCTATTGTTGCCGTACATTTCTTTTATTTTAAAGAAAATAGCACAAAAAAAAGAACAATAGCAAAATACAAACAACACAAAGCAAGGACATTAAAAATGATACAGATTGATTTCTTAAAGCTAGCCATTCTTGCTGGAGTGAGATAAAATCTCAATGTTGTTTTAATTTACATTTCTCAAGTGACTAATAATGTTGAACATTTTCTCATGTATTTATTTGCCATTTGTATTTGTTTATCTGAGAAGTGTGTATTCATCTCAGATGTCCATTTTAGGATTGGGTCTTTGAATTTGGGGAAGTTGATTTTTTTTTAATCATTTATACATTCTAGATAAAAGACTTTTGTCCAAGGGACAGCCAGCTAGGATTTTATCCCAATTTGTGGGTTTTTTTTCTACTCTGCTGGTGATTTCTTTAGATGTGCAAAAACTTTTCAGTAAGATGAGGTCCCAATAGTTAGTTGTTTGATCAGTCTTGAATGTCTACATTGGTTTTCTTAAGTATATATTTTGAAGTTATCGATATGTAATACAACAACCATTGTTGATTCCCTGTCACCTTGTCTGTAATTCAGTTTTGCTTGTACTATTCTTGTGCTACTTTGTAAATGGTTGTCTGTTAATATGTTTTCATTATTTTACTTTTAAAATTTAAAAAAGTGATGCAGGATTTCAATCCAAATGAAAGGGATTAACAGTCCTTGTTATATGATATATTGTTATCTTCAGCAAAGTTGTTCAGGTTACCAGATGTAAGAATAGAAGATTGATCAAATCATTAAAGAGAATAAGAAAATAATAATTTAAGAGAACATTAGCAACAATACATAGTGTTACTAGGCAGGATCATAGGAATTCACCAATGGTTGTTATACTGCAAATTGTTGTCATCACATAAATTGCTCAGATTACCAGATACAAGCATGCAAAGTTGGTCAAAATAGTGTAAAAAAAAAAAACCACTTTTAATCATTGACTGTTTCCCTTAGCAAAATTTGCTCAAAGAAAGGAATAACTGAGATGAGGGAAACAAGAAAAGGTACTAAGGAAATTATATAAGTGTGTGTGTATATGTGTGTGTGTGTGTGTGTGTGTGTGTGTGTGGTGGCGGCATAACTGTACTGTTGGTGTCTGATGATTTGTTGTCATACATTTTATAACTCCTCAAGTGAATTGTTAATTATTATGGTAATAAAAAATTTAAATTAAAAAGCAGAGTACAGTCCTACAAATAAAATCTAGTAAGGAAATGGGTAATCCTGAGCTACCACTACACAGAGCTGAATTCTAACCTGAACGAGCTTGGGAGCATCTTCTTTGCCAGAACTTCGAGAAAAATGTCAGTCCAGCCAACATGCTGATTTCAGTTGTATTAGTCAACCTTGTGTTGCTGAGAACAAATATCTAACATACACAGTTTAAAGGAGAAGGGATTCGTTTTGGCTTGTAGTTTACAAGGCTCAGTCCGTGGCCAGCTGGCTCCAAGGCAGAAACATGATAGTGGAAGGGCAAAGCAGCCCAACTCACGGTGGCCAGGAAACTACACGGCAGCACATCTAGAGAGGAAGGGGCCAGGGACCACAGGTGGTGCTCATGGCCACCCCTCCGTAGCCCATGGAACACAGCCAGGAGTGTGCTTTGCCAATCCCGTAGGCACCTTTCTAGTCAACCAAGTTGACAATCCAGTTTAACTCTCATGTTAGCTATAATGACAGCAAAAGCATAAGACTCAGTTGAAGCCAGACTTCTAACATACCTAATAACTAGAAGTTAATAAATGTGTATTGCTGTGAACCATTAAGTTTGTAATAATTAGTTAAGTAGAAATAGGATGCTAATGCAGAGCTATAGCTGGTAAGGTTCTTTTATTATATGTGAAATAATATTTGGTATTATTTGGTGCTTATCTGGTATTCAAAGGTAACAAATAATGTTATTTGTAATAAAGATAAATATGTATACTGTAAACCCTACAGTGATCTTACACACCAAACAAGGTAATAGTTGAGATAGAAATATTAAATATTTCAATGAACCCAGAAAAGTGTTTAGAGTTTTCTCAGAAAGGGACAGGTGCTTTCAGTTCATATGACCTATTGTAGGACAAAGAGGAATGCCTGACCTATAGAAGACAGTCTCTAAAAATTTCTGGGAATGAGTCAGTATACAAATAAATGGTCAAGTTCATGAGTGGAGCAACACAAATCCATTGCTGGCTTTAGAATCAAATACCTAGATGAAGACCCATTGTAGTCCATAAATGGGATAATCAGAAGGGAAATCACCATTTATGCAGAAACCAGCAAAACGTTGACATTTATTACTTATACCTAATATGGTTCTTAAACCTGGTTGAGGTACCTGAGAACACTTAGAGTCTGCTTTAAAAATCTGCATGTGCAGTGTCTATGAAAATAAAGGCAGAACATCAAGTATATCACATGTAAATGTAACAGGATCTTTTAGAAATAAAAAAGCACATATAACACTTCCTGCTTTTGTACATACAATATATGAGTTCTGGGGCCAAAATATTCAAGTGAGTTTTCCTCACTATGTTGCACACAAAGGGAAGAATGTCTGCATATTTGCACAGTTGCAAATCTAATTATAATATGCAAGGTCAAACAGCAGCACAGAAATAGAAACAGATTTGAAGAAAGTGCTTATATTTTCAACTATTGCAGCATCCACGAGAAGAGGCAGCCTTCTCAGCAGAATCAGCTGGAGTTCTATAAACTCCACATTGCTTGCATTTGATCGTACGTGAGACAAATCTTCTGCACATCATAACGTCTAATAAATGGTGGGGTAAAGAGTGAGGGCAGAGGAACAAATGTGTCTTAAGCTTCTCTGGGTAGGAGAGGACATTACTAGCCACCTCAGTGAGGCAAAGTAGGTGTATTATGTTCCCTTTAGAAGAACTTTTGATACAGAGGTGCTGTTCCTGAGAATGTAGACTAACTTACTTGGAATTTTGGCGGTGCTCTAGTTCATTCTGGATACTACTGCCTGGGTTGTTTCCATCATGCTGTAACCCAAATTGAAAATCTGAGCATAACTGTGAAAACGGTTGTGACTGTTCATATGTCCACATATTTCAGGTAAGAATCTAAAATGTCTCATGTTAACACTGTAAAATCTTGGAGTCTTCCATTCCTACCACTTCACCAAATGGGAAAGTGGAAGGCATGTGTGGCTCTCCAGATTTCTGTAAGCTTGGGCTCCCTCTGACTCAGGGAATGTGGAGCACGAATTAACAACCAGGTGTTCAGTGTTTTACTAAAACACAAAGTGACTTGATTAAGTGCGAGCTTTGAACCAAATACAATAGAAGGGCAACCCCTTAAATTAGTCATCCTAAAGCACCCCTTTGCTAAGGACATCCTGTTGGGAAAATGAACACAGTCCTTAAGCAGACTCTACATAATTTACACTAATTAAACATGTAGCTTATGAGTTTGGACTCATAACATCACAGTTATAAATGATGTGGTTTAAAGGTTGCACTAACTTCTTGTAACTAGAAACAAAGCAATAGCGACTTAGCAGTTGTTTAATCCAGCAAACACAACCTGAAATCTGCGGTCACTTTAAATATTTAGCTAGTGACTTGGCTTTTTTAAGAGGCTATTTATTCAATATAAAAAGAGTAAATCAATTGAAGAAACACCACAGGCTTCATTTGGCTTGAACATAAGCATCATACAATAACTAATACATACAGTAATTTAATTGACGTGCCTAGAACTATATGCCAAATGTTGTGTTATATACCAAGAATGCAAAGATGAAAGAGATGATTGTTTCTCTCTGTTAACTAAGTGTAGGAAGAGAAAATAATACACAACAGCAAATCCAAAAGTGATCCTGGATGCACAAGGAATGATGGTGGGCATTTTTCTTCATAAGAATATAACACAGGAGCTGGGGTCTGAAATGTAATTATGCCTTCTACAGGCAAAGAAAATTCAGTGAGCAAAAGCAGAATTGTGCGAAGCAGGGAGGCCAGTGTGAAGAAGCACAGGAGAAACAAGCACCCGAGCAGAGACTGAAGACCACCCTTTGTTGAAGCTAAATCAACAGGTCGGTAAGGGTCAGAAAGCAAATAGGCCCCACTAAGGATTTGAGGACTTTTTCCCTCTAAGCAAATGGGAAATAACTAAAAGGGTTTAAACAGCTGAGCTCTCAAGATGTTAGAGAAAACATCCTAGGCGAGGGAATGAAAGGGCAGTCGGGAGACTTGCTGTAGTCCTCCAGGAGAGAGTGCTAAAGACTTACACAACTATTACAGCAGTGAAAACAGAAGAGGACGAAATGCTTTGTATTGTGTTCCATAAATAATATTTCTGGGGCTGGGGATATAGCTCAGTGGAATAAACGCTTGCCTAGCAAGCACATGGTCCTGAGTTCGATCCCCAGTACCGCAAAAAAAAAAAAATAATAATAATAATAATAATGATAATATTTCTAAGATTGGTGTTAATTATACTTAAATTCCTACAAGTTCCTCAAGGTGTAGTTTCCATTATAAGATTATTAAAAATAGACTTTAATAGCACAAACTGGCTTAGTATTAAATAAGAATTATATTTACATATAATACTTTGGAACAAAATTATTAAATATTTGAGGTAAATTTGATAATCTTGGGAAAAAAGTTTTCTGTAGTGAGGAAAACCCATTTGAATATTTTGGACCCAGAACTCATATATTGTGTGTACAAAAGCAGGAAGTGTTAACATGTGCTTTTTTCTTTCTAAAATAAAATTAGTTTTAAGGAATCGCAGCTCTAAATAAACAAACCTGTATGAGACTAAAACTCACCCTATGCATCTTTTGTTAAGCGACACACATCTGTGGGGCTGCTGGCCCACTGAGAAAATGGTACCCACTCATTATCTAACATCACAAGAACCATCTGAAGGAGACAGATTATGGATTTTAGAGTAACAAAGACACTCGCAGAAATTACCAAACTTGCTCAAAGTCATGTTTCTAATAAATATCACGTAGTACTCTCACGCAAACCCAAGTCAGCTTATTACAATAACGACTACAAACACTCACTGGGCTCTCACTTGGGTGTCAGACATTGTATGTGATTTATATTACACTGATTCTTGTAAAGTTTACCAAGTGTATACTAGTGCCCTTATCATTACTGTGTCTAAAAGCAAAATAAGTTACACAGGGCTTACTTAAGTTGCCCCAGGAAGTACAATGAGTGACAGGCACCAGCAGGTTTCATACACAGATCTTGTACTACAGAGGCCACACTCATTCCAACTACTCTGACCTGACCCAAGACCAGCTCTACTTGCTCTGTCCTGTATCTAAAGGAAGTTGACCAGTCAGTAAAGTAAACCTAGATACAGTGTTGAATTACCTTCCCAGGCCTTCAGCGGATCTACAGGTTCTTTGGTTTCCTCTCCATATACCTATAAGCTAAAACACTCTGAGCATTATCTGTACATTTATCTGGCATGATGGTATAACTTGCTTCTTTGTCTCACAGTAATTTTTATGAGCTACTCCAGAGCTCTCATGCTCCTGCTCAGTTAACAAATAAAATAACTTACGGTCTGTAACAAGTGGCTCCCACAGCAATCACTTGGCACAGTATCACGTCACCGGGACCCTATGCACAGTACTGTTTACAAGGAGGAGAGATTGCAACACAGAAGCTTATCAGAACCAGGCATTTGAAACATATTTAAGTAGCATACAAAAAGATTATAAAATCTAGATATTAATGGTTCTCATTATTGAAATTTTACATTATCAGAGCACCAACACATGTAAAGTATTACCACTGAAGCCTGAAACTTCAGCAACTTCCCTCTTTTTCAATTATAAGATAAGCAAAATGCCAGTGTGTATAAGGACCATAGACCGTCTGCCTTCTAATTCCTGCTCTTCGCATATTCCCTGTGAACAATAATAATAAAAAAATTGTTTTTCATTTCATCTCCCTCTACATACACACTTATTTTAAGAAAGTTTTGCAGATTCCAGAAATCTCAGAGAAAAACGTAGGGATTGAATTTAGTGGTCCTTGTGGATACAGGAGAATTAGAAATAGCTCAGTGTGCTTGCAACCAACCTAGCAATGAAGTCTACCCCACAGGATAGGGCCGCTCTTGAGCTGGGTTCGCCTCATAGATGCTCCGCCTTTGTGCTTCTGCTGCCCCTCCTTCTCGCATGTCCTTTACCAGGAGTTCAATGGCACCGGTATCCTGAAAGAAAGTGCTCAATCTGAGGAAAAAAGAAGCACATAAGGAAGAATGCAGAAATCAGGACCTGGTGAGAATCAAAACGAAGATACAGCCAGTACACAACAAGACCAACTCTGGGCCTTATGGGTGGATTGTATCTAATGCATGAAACGTAGATATTTCGCTTGTGAAAAGAATACCACTAGGGAAACTGTAAAACAGATTCTTTTCTTCTATAATTCCCCTTTATTGTGAATTGTTTTCAACTTAAAATGAAAACTTTTTTAAAAACACACACATTTTCTCATAGATAAAAACAGACAGCGGCAGGAGAGCCTTCCGCGGATGTGCACCTCCTGGCTCGCCAGTGCACTTCCAACTCCAGGAGCCCCAGAAAATTCCTCCAAGTCCCAGTCGTCAGGTATCTCTCAAGGAAAACAGAAACAGCAGCAGGTCTGTGAGTGCGTGTGAACATGACATGATGCGCAGGATAACCTTGACATACTTCGACTCCTCCATGTACGTTAGAAAGGGAAGGAGGAAAAGGAGAAGACAGAATTTGCCTTGCTATGCTTTCTCTTAGCTTCCAGGTAGAAAAAGATGGGAAGACTTCCGATGCCCAACTCTGACTAAGAATTTTAGTAGCCATCAGAGTGCTTTTAAATTTGAAAATGGAAGGATTAAATTTTGCACCCATTTAAAATGGAAAGATTATGAAAGGAACAGAAATTGGCATAAAAAACCTATTTTGATCAAATAAATTAGATTTTTCAAATATTACTTGCCTAAAGAAAAGAAAGACAGTTAAGAATAATGAGGTAAAAGTATTTCAAAACTGAAACACACTAGAAAAAAAGCAGACTGTTAAAGAAAACCAAAATGTTCATTTCAATCTAAATAGGCAATGGCCAAAGAAGATACATGAAAACAGAAGCTTCTTTGTTATACAATGGAGCAAGAAACTCAAAAGTTGGATGGAATATTTGTTTGATACATGGAATCAAGTATTTTAAAAAGAGGAAGTAGATAGCTCTTGATGATTTAGTAAAACGCCCTCAAAGTCCAAGGTTACAGGAAGGAAAGCAGACTAATTAAAGAGGATTATTCTAAAAATCAGCAGCAAGTGTGTTAGATGAGATTCACTGAGTTTTCAGAAGATGCTTTACCTGGAAATTTACCACCTTTCGAGGCTCCTCTTTCTGACCTCCTGGTTGTAGTTTTTAATAAAGTCTGAAAGAAAAAGGACAGAATAATTCTACAAGTCAGGAGTTATTAACAGTTATTTTTAAGAAAGGAGGTATGAGATTTTAAAACTTTGCTGACCTTGAACATTGTATAATACCTGCTATTCTAAATTTTTCTGAGAAAGTTGCTAAGGTTTATAAAACAGATCTTTTGTATGCAATGTGCACAGTTAAAAGGCAAACCCTGGCAAACAGTTCATCTTAAAAGTAACAGTAAAACATTAAAAAGTTTAATGCTACTTGGGTTTTATTTTGCTAAGCTTAGTCATGAGATTAATTTTCTCAGTGAACAAGTTGTTTCTTAAAGGTGCTATAGATATTTGGAATGTGCTACACCAGGTTGAACTATAATCTTAAGCTGTCTTTTGCTGAAGCATGAGTCAACTGTTTTTCAGTTTTTTTTTTATTTTAAAAAAATAAAAGTACAAAACCATATTGACAAACAGACACCAATTAGCATAAAAAATAGTACAATCACAACTAATCTATAAACAAGGTGCTATGGTCTCAACAGTGGTTATTGCTTTATCCATTGATATCTTCGAAGTGTAAATATATAAACCCATATACAGACATGCAAATTTAGTCAGACAATTAATCCTCTCAACAACAGAAAAAACACAAAAACCAAAAATCCAAAGACAAAAAACAAAACAGGCAAACATCAACAACAGCAACAACAACAACAAA
>PVLD010011501.1:0-22349 GCA_004027595.1 Dinomys branickii
GGTGAGGAACAGTGCGGAGTGGGGTCTGTGGGGGGTGGAGTAAGGTGGGAGAGCGGGGTACGGTGGGGTGGGCTTGGGTGGGGTACAGTAGGGGGTGGCGTACAGCAGGGGGTGTGGTGCAGTAGAGCGCGGTGCGGTGGGGCGGGGGCCGGGGACCGGAGACTTACGCTCCCGGAGCGCCCGCGGCACAGTGCGATTCGGAGCGCGGGTGGGAGTCAGGCTCCTCGTTCAGCGTCAGCGTCTGGGCCGTGGAGGGCCAGGAGCGCCTGGCCTCCTCGGGGTCCCTGCAGTCCCGTCATCGCTCCGCTTGTGCCGGATCTGAGCCACGCGACTCACCGAGCCTGGGGTCTGGGCTTCCTGGCACCCCGCGGCTGCCGCAGAGCCGGCTACGTCACGGGAGCCGGGGCTGCGCGCGGCGTGGCGGGCCGGCTTGAGCTCCGCGTGGGTTCGGTGCGGGCTCCGCGCACTCCTGAGCATGAAGCTCTGTGGCTGCGCCGGCGACCTCTGTGTCCCCGAGTCCTCGGGTCTCCGTATGCGCGGGAGCGTGGGGCAGCAGGGAGCAGGACGGAAAAACAGCTTTCGGCAGGGAGCCGGGAAGGGGGGGAAGGAAGGGGCTCGCGTCGCGGACCGGGCTCCCTCGCTCCCGGGGCTGCGCACACTGTTCAGGCGAGGAGGGAGCCTGTCCTCCGTTCGCCAGTCAGGTTCGCCTCTGCTTGGGCGGCGCCCGCCCGACATAGGCCCGCACCCAGGAGGGCGCACAGCGCTCCGCGCCGTCCGGCCCCTGCCACCCCTCGTCCGGGGACAGGCGCGCCCAGGGCGGGGACCAGCTTGGGGGGCGCGGAGCACTCTGAGGAGACACCGCCGCCCGGGGCCACGCCGCGCTCTGCCCACTCTCCCTGGACAAGGTGTTGTCACCAGCGACCCGCGTCGTCGCAGGCGCGTCCCTCGCTCAGTCCCACGCGCGGTGTCCACCGAGTAGACCAGCCACGCTCCACGCAGGAGGCGCAGGCCGGTCGGGAGCGCTGTCCCCGTCTGCGCCTACAGCAAGCGCGCAGGGAGTCACTCTGTCCCCGCCGGGTGGTGGCAGGCAGGGGCACCTGCTCGGCGGTCGAGCCCTGGGGTCCTGCGGTCGAGCCACCCACATCTGAGGCTTAGGTCCTCTTAGATACCCTCCCTCGCTCACGGCCACTTACTGAGCGCGATTTCCTGTCCACGGCCGCCGCCCCTTCCTTCTGCGCTGCCCTGGCAATTCTGATCCGCTGCCAGCGCCGGCGCGGCGGCCCGATTCTGAGACGAGGTCCGGTCCTGTAGGGCCACCTCTCCAGTGGCCTCTGCTCCCCGAGAGCCCCTCAGCCGCTCGTCAGCCGGAGCTACCTCGGCGTCTGAACCCCCTACTGCAAGGTCCCGAGGGCTGTGTTCTTCCTGTTGTGCCGACACACCTGCTCCCCATATCCAGTGCTACCCCACTTTCTGGTCATCACCAGCCTGATAGGTGCAGAGGGCCCTGTGGTTTGACTTGCTTTGATCCTACTGAAAGTGAGCTGGAGATTGTATATACCCGTAAAGGCCACACATACTTCCTTTATATCTTAACGGTATGTCATATCCCTTGCATTTTTGTTGCTTACTTTTGTCAGGACAGTGTATTCTTAATGGATAAACCAAGCGCTGCCAGTGAAGCACTGCATGAAGATATTTGTTTAAAACAAAAATGGTTTGGAGGAAAGAAAACTGCTCGCTCCTCCGGGGCACTCCTACGCATGCGTGCAGTGTGGTTTTCCATGCAGTCTGGAAAGGCGAAAGCTCACTCCTGGGTCCTGACCACAGCTCTGCACTTGGGACTCAACAGAGGCAAATGGTGGCAAATCAGAGTGGTTTTCCCCCTACACACAAAGAAGGTGTCATGGAAAGATTACCTTTGCTACAGGAAGTTTTCTCCTTTCCCACGTCCTTTATCCTTCGCTCCTCTCCCCGCCCCTCCCCTTTTCTTCCTTCCGTTCTTCCTTTTCCCTCCCTCCCTTCTTCCCTTCTTCTCTTCCTCCCCGCTTCCTTCTTCCCTCCCTCTAATGTATGATAGTCCACTAACCCAGCCCTACCATAACTGAGGGATCCCAAGGACTCTTGGTTAGGCAGGAACCCACTGGTATGGCTTGAAAGTAGCTCATCCCCTGGGGGCTCCTGTGTGTGGAGCTTGGTCACCAATGTGGGACGTTAAGCAGTGGTGGGACCTTTAGGGGATGCTGAGAGGCCGCTGGAGGGGCTGCCCTGCAAAGGAATTAGTTTCTGGTGGGATCTGAGTTCGTTCCCAAGGGATTACTGTTATAAAAAGAGCAAGGTTGACCCCCACTTTGCCAGCCTCCAGTCTCACTGTGCCTTTCCTGTGCTTTCATCATGATAGTGTCCATCACGGTGTGACACAGCTGGGTGTCCTCTTCAGAGCCCAGCCAGAGTTGGTGTGATACCACTGAGCTTCAGAACGGTGAGCTGAGTAAGTCCCTTTCCTTCCCAAAGCTCAAAGCCCCAGGGATTTTGTTGAGTAACAGGAAACAGACAGACAGACCACCTCAGACTTAGGCATACAAAGAAACATATGGTCACCCAAATAAAGCCCATGCTTGCCCACACCTAGTGACAATCTCAGCACCTGCAGTGGCTCTCAGACTGGTACATGCTCGAGTGTCAAGGGTGAAAGGGTTTATTTTATATGTGTCCTGCAAGGTTACCTCACAGGAAGAACCAAGCTGTGTTCAAAGATTACTGGCACCACACAGGCATTTGCAAAGCCTACTTGATACATCAGTCTGCCTCTTTATAGCCCAAATCAACGTCCTAACATCTTTCCTAAGTTATAAACATTTTAAAAGCAATACACAAATGCAGACTGATTAAATCAGCAAGGTCACAACTAAGACAGAAAAAAAGATGTGATCAAGACCCAGTGGCACATGAGTAGGAGTCCCAGTTCCCCACCTGTGTGTAGCCCTTTAGATGAGAAATAAGCATTGCTTTAGCTCTGCCAGAGCTGGTTTTGATATTTCTTGATGTTCCTTGGAAAGGTTTGGCATTTGAAGGTGATTTGGGCAACCTTGGGTATAGCAAGAGAGGACCTGGAATGCCACTCCCTGTCCTGATCATCCACGACATATTGCTGAATCCCAGGAATATCTACTCCTTGGTCGTGGGCCTCGGCCAGTGCCACTTTCTGCCTGGTCTTGACTGCAGTAAGAACTCTCATGGATTCTTCCTTTATCAAAAAGAGCTGTTTGACATTTATGCGCACAAGGAACTGAATCACATTCTCTTTTAAAATGGAAATCAGACAGTCCATTTCTTAGTCAGAAGACGAATGAGTTTATACTGACTGTGACAGGACCTACCTTGGGAGGGCTGTGGGTAGAATTAAAAGAACATTAATCACAAGATGCGGTGCTGGCCTCAGTTAATCACTTCCAGGCTGTGTGACCTCTGGCCAGTTACTTAGCTTAGCTGAATCCTAGGTTCTCTAATATAAAAGATGGTGTAATCTTCTCCACTGCCTTGTAAGATTTTTATTAATTGATGCAATGTGTGTGAAATTGTTTTGCAAACAAGATTTAATATATATCAGTTCTGTGGAAAAATGTATAGTTTTAACCCAGGAAAGGTGAGTTTATAAAGGTAGTTCCTATGCTATCTTGTGGCATTTTCAGGCAGCAAAGTGATAAAATCAGAACTTCCTCCACCACCTACTTCTCAGCTAACAAGATCTTTTCCCCTAGGGCTGCGTTGTATCTTTGCTTTGTGCAGGGTGCCTGGAAAATTATTCTGATGAATTTTAGATGTTAATATATCCCTGCTGGCTGTAAAGCTATTGAGAAGAAAAACTGATAAATTGGACCTTGTTATTATTGCAAGTGCTCATTCTGTGAAAGACTGTTAAGAGAATGAAGAAAAAGTTAAGTACTAGAAGAAAATGTATTTAAATCTCATAGCTGACTAAGACTTATACCTAAAATATAAAGAGCTCTCACCATTCAACACTGAAAATAAGCCTCCAGTAATCCAGTTAAAAATTGGACAAAGAGACCTTGGAGGGTTATTTCACAGAAGAGCTTACAACTTACAGAAGAGCTTATACAGCTGTCAGAGAAGCACACGGAGAGACATTGGCTGCGACTACTCCTCAGGGAAGCGGAGGTGGGAGCTGCACCGAGAAGGGTCCTCCCCATGGAACTGGGCAAGAGAAACAGCTACAAGACTCACCTCGGGCCACGAGGCCGAGGGCCTGTTTGACTCACCATTGCTGGTGGGATGTAAAAAATGACTTGAAAATAGCTGCACCGTTTCTTTTAAAACTCAAGTCAGACTTGCCATATAACCCTTGGACATTTATCTTGGAGGAAGCGAAGCTACTCCTGTTCATGTTGAAGCTGGTATGAGAATATCCACAGATAGCAGCTTTATTTATAGGAGGCCAGACTAGAAACCACACCAACGGCCTCCAGATGGTCGATAGTTAGACCACAATGGAGCCACAGCACAGAATCCTGCTCAGCTCCTGATGGTGCAAAAGTTTAGGTGAGTCCTGAGGTTATAGCTTGTGTCTGGACATGCCCCAACTCCCCTGAGGGCAGAGGTGGGGCTTTTTCAGAGCAGGCTGCATCCAGAGTGTGTGAGGCTGGGATGGATCCACGGTGCAGTGCTGAGGACTGCCTGCCCTGAGTAGCCTAGATAAGATAAAAGGACAGAAAGAGCTAAGGTTGCCCCTTGTTGCTTTGCTGCTTTTTGCCCACCCTGAACTGTTTCTCCCCTCCAGTGCGCTCCTGCCTTGGAGCCAGCCAGCTGTGGACTGAAACCTCTACAAACTGTGAGTTAGAGCGCACCTTTCCCCCTTTAACTTTTGGTGTGGGTATTTTGTCTCAGCATTGAGAAAAGTAACTGAGATGGGAGGACATTGTATTCTGCTTGCTTTTTACTCCAGTCTAAGGAGGTTGCATGCTGCCTGATTCCATTTACATAAAACTCTTGAAGTAACATTACAAAGATGGAGAACAGGTTATCAGTTTGCAGGGGTCAGGTTGGGGTGGGACAGCAGGCAGTGGATGTGGCTACAAGAGAAGCCCAGGAGGTTGTGGTCACCACAAAGCTCTGTCTCGATTTTGGTGGTAGCTACACATGGAATAAAACTACATAGAAACACACACACACACACTCACAGTCACACACACAGAGATGCACATGGGCACACACAACTACTGGCATCCAAATACTCCAGTGCCAGTCCCAGGCTTTGATAGCTCGTGACAGCCATGTAAGATGCTGGGGCTGGGGACATGGGGCCTTCTCCACACAGTTCTCTGCCACTCCTTGTGAGTCTTTTAAGTATTTAATGTGGTAAAACTTGAAAAAGACTGAATAGATGAATAAATTTCTGGACTTGGAGTCGGAAGAGGCATATGTGCATCCTGACTAGATCTTTCATCGTACATCTTATAACATGTTTGGGTCCACAGTTTGGAAATGCCTGAGAGTCCTCCTTGGATTTTGTGGGAGAAGGTATTTCAGAGGCTGATCTTACACCAATTACACATGCAGAGGTGTCTTGCACAAAATTACCCACTGATATGTGACAACTACTACACAGTGAAGACTGCGAATGAGGTCTGTACATTCTTTTTGTCCCTGAAACATAGGAAATTCCCACAGTTGGGCATGCACGGTGGATCTGTGGTTTCTGCAGTCCAGCAGAAAGCTGGAATAAGCTCCCTGGGACAAGTAAAGTGCTTCTTCCTCTACCGCACTGCAGATCTGAGGGCAGATGTGGTCTTATATAACCTTAGCATGACATCCTGTCCCAGTTTCATTTACACCTACATCCATTTCTGTTTTCTCATGAGCTAAATAAATCAGTACCAACTGTGACATTAGATTTCTCACATGAGCCTGCCACTTTATTTAAAATACATGTATACAAGATTGTTAGAGTTACTCTAAAACTGACCATGTCCTGCTTCCTTGCAGACTTTTGATCACGATCTCTCCCACACACCAGGAAGAGGCTCCTGGCATTTGTGCCAGAGTGTGCGTGGTGAGGTCACATCACAACCTGTGTGAGTGAGGTTCCTGGGCAGCAGTGCCTGAGGCAGGTTTGATTTGTGAGGAGATTCTTAATGGAGAAAGGGAGGGAGGGAGCAAAGTCTGGGACACAGTCAGCTTCCTTCCGAGCCTGGGCACGCATATCACTCCACAGAGCTGGCCCAGAGACAAGGCGTTGGCCTTGTGCATGGTGGATCGTTCTGTTCTCCTGGACTGCCTGCTCGCCTGCTTCTGGTCTACTGGCAGTCATTCTCTACCAAGGCAGCTGTGAGCCGCTGGTCACCAACGCTTGGACGCAAGACGGGAGAGGGTGCGTGGAAGGCACTGACAGTGCCCACTGCACCATCCTGCCTGGATTCTTGTCAAACAGTACAAGGGGTACAAAGAAGAGGGGCTCTACTTCAGAGTCAGGAGCAGTGCTATGTGCACCTCAAAAAGTTGACCTGACAAAGGAGCCCCTGAAAGCGAGCAATGTCGGCCCCAGCCCAGCCAGGGAGAAGACGCCTCCGCGAGCCAGGCACAGACGCTGTAAGAGCAAAAGCCATTTCCTTAGGTATTGCTTTGAAAGGAAAAAAGGATTGAAATGCTCTACACTGATGAAAATGTATGGAAATAGCCTCAAATGCTGTTGGCAGAACTTTGCAGAGGCCAAATTGTTCTAAAAATACAAACTTTTGAGCCATGCATTGTATTTCTGCAACTCCAGGCTATCAAGATAGCAGCACGTAGTACAGAGATATTTGCAGATGACCTTTGTGGTGTAATTTACATGCTAAAGGAAGGAAACACCTTTAGGTTTATGTGCTGGCAACAGGTAAACCTTCTATCCAGACCTGCAAAAGACTGAGGTAAATTATGCAATGCTGACCTGGAGAAGGTTAGTCGTCATCTAATGTGAGTTTGGAGGGGCTGAGGGGCAGAGTTATAACAGCACACTCCCCAAGTTTCCAATCCCCAAGTTTCATGGCGGATGATAGGTAAGTGCTGGCTAACTGTAGAGCAACGTTGTTCCGGTGCTCAACAATGACGTACTATACACTGAAAAGTTTGAACATAGATTTCACATTTTTAAACCATAAACAGTACAGTGTTTAGAGAATTTTAAAGGAAAAAAATCACATTATAATACAACATATAGTTGTTATCTATTTCTACTATCTGGCTCAGCAGCCCTGTGTTTGTGAGTAAGTGAGGAGAACGTATATGTACTACGTTAAGTTTCTGTTCCCTCAAGAAACTCCAATAGGCGCCCTGCCTCATGAGTGTTTTGTTCTGTTACGTGTGCATGCCTACATGTTCACACATGTGCATCTGTGTGTGCACATGTGATACTGAGCAAGACAAATTATTCTTTGCTATCTTAGAACAAGGAACTGCTGTCTGACAAGGGCCTTCAGCATGAGCAGAGCAGGAAAGTGACCCCAAGGCAGGTTAGGTCCGTTTCTCCTCTGACAGCAGTGAGGAATGCCAGTGTGCTGGGTCAGGTTTGGAGAAACAGAGCAGGTGCAGGGATCCACCCACTGCTGTGTGCACTGAGTGCTCTGGGGGAGGGAAACGGAGGCAGAGTCAGGAAGGAGCTGCAGGAGTGAGGCTTGGCAGGAGACCCGCCTCAGGAGGACCCAGTGTTCTCTAGGGCATGAGCTTGCCATGGAATGGCCTGCATCTTGGCACAAGAGGACGCCCTTGGGCATCATGTGCCAGGCAGCTGTGGCTCTCAGTTGGGGGTGGATAGGATGAGCTCCTCCAGGAGGAAGCAGCTCCTCTTTCCCAGGAGCTGCTTGTAGTGCAAGGCATGGTCAGGAGCCCTTGAAGATCAGCACATGCAGCATCTGGGTCTCAGGGTGCCTACCTGAGGAGGGACCGTGCAGGGTGGGAGCCTCAGTAGCCCACTGGATGTATGAGGGCCCAGCATGCAGGCGCTCACTATGCTGGGTGCCGAGTTGCGGTGAGAGGGTGAGGTGGTCCCAGGGAGCAACACCTCCATGACCCCAGGGTATCCCCACTGGATTAGAACCTGGTCATGCAGAGGAGCTGGGCTAGCTGGACCAACCTGTGTGATAAATGGAACCACACCACCCTGGCTCCACAGTGTGCTGAAGGGGACACCGTCAGACTGGAGATAAGCCTGGCTGGAGAGGAATGGAAGGACCCAAGGTAGGGCCCTGCCAGCACATCCCCATCAGCCAGCATGTCCCACCCTCAGAGTGGGTAGGTCAACCCAGGGCCACTGACTTGGCAGATGGAAGACAGTTAAATCTCAGCCTCCAGCTCTTCTCCCAGCCTGACACCATAGGCTGCACACAACTGCACAGCTGGACAGAGCCCCTGACCCCACAAAGACCCTGCACAGAGAGGACCCAGAGCCTACTGAAACAAAGTGACTTGGAGAAAGGGGGTGCTTAGCTTGCAAATGTGCTCGCTAAAGGAACTAAATGTGTGCAGTTAGAGCAGGAAGCAGCTTCAACTCGTGAGTGCTTTGGAAGCCTTGCAGGACAGTGGCTGAGTTAGGAGTGTGATGAAGTGAACAACCTTGCTCAGAACCCAGGATCCCTGAGTCCACACCAGCATGGACTTCTAGTAAGCAGAACTCTCTGAACTCAAGGGACACAGGACCTGCAGCAGCCCCACCAAGAGCAAAAGATAGCCTGCTCCACCCTGCTTGTGGGGGAGGAGCCCAGACAGACCAGCTGGACCAAGCCCCCAGCAAAACCCTTAATGCCTGCCTTCCCACAGGGATGAGTTGAAGACGTGTGACCACGTGGGTGTCTCAGGTTGAGGAAGAAGGTCACATCGGACTAAATAGAAATATAGAGAAAACATACATTGTTTCTGCTAAGTACGGTATTTTTCTCTGAGGTACATTTGAGAGCAATGAATATTTTATTATACAGTGATTCCTTTCCTACTAAATAATGGCTTTTTAAGAGCTTTGCAGCTTTCTTTAGTAAAGTTTATTCTAACTCAGAAAACAATGTAGAAATAATAGCAGAATCTCGTCACTCGCTGCTGAGGGTGTCCAATAAGGGCACCTGACGCTGCCCAGAGATTCTGATAACTGATTAAGCAGGAGGACCAGGACGGCTGAGATGGTGCAGCTGAGATTTGAGGTTCTCCTCTCATGGTGCTTCTTACTGTACACTAAGTCCCAAGGTGTAGTCCAGATGTGGCACACGACCTTCACAGAGTGACCCAGAGGACCCGGTCCCTGTGATCTGAGTCTGGACCCAGTGGAGAATATGGCAGGAATGGGCAGCTGAGCTGAGAATTACGGAAATTATGTGTGATGCCCAGAAATTTACCAGGCCATCAGTGTGAGTGCATCCTCTTCCCACCAGCCCCAGCCACCATGGAAGGGTCTGACTGTGGTGAATGCCTTCACCAAGGCTTGGCAATATGGTTGCTATGGGCAAGGTGAAGTGGGACATCGCCAAAGAGAAGAGGAAGAGGCACCTTCCCTCTGTCCATGTGGGCGTGGATCTCTGCACTACACTGCTCTCTGTCCGTGGCCTGTCCCCACCAGTGCACTGTAGTCTTTCTTTCTTGTTTTCCTGTGTGCTGTTCTTCCTTACTGGAATGTAAGCCTAGAGTCTTTGTATTGTTCACTGGTATCTGTATGTGCTTTGGACAGAAGCAAAACATACAAGAAATGCTCAATAAATATTTATTGAATGAAAAAACAGGAGAAAATGCTCATCCACTGACATTCATAATTCAAAATGTTCAGAGGCTTTCATGCCCAGTCAACATTCACACTGATCTTTTTGTAATTGGAGAGCCTGAATTTTCATGCATTTTAAAGTTTTTTGAGATAAAGGAAAAACAAAGGAGGAAAAGCTTGATGTTGGTTGCAGTCGTTGGCCAGCTGCCAAGGATATCTCTCCTCTTGGTAGCATGTTCCTTGCCACTGCTGCCAGTTAGAGCACAGCCAAGAGGCTATGGCTCTAGGAGACAGATGTAGCAAAAAGGGGTCCTGCCTGCAGCAGCAATCCAGAGATGGGAGATGGTGTACTATGTAGGAAGAAGAGAGGGAGGCACTGTCTCTCCCAGGAAGGTAAGAGAATAATCTGAAAATACTGTGAGGTGGGAGAGGGCACGATTTGGTTCTTCCCAGAATCCAGGACAGAATCCTTCCTGCTCTCCAGGGGGTTCAGAACAGGAAAGGGAGGAAAGTGGTGAGAGGGTGGGAACCACAGTGCTCGAGGTGGATGTTGAAAGCAGAGGGGTCAGTCGTGTTGAGCCCCTGGAGCTGGATGTACAAATGGACAATGGCTGGGCTACCTTGGATGAGAGAATGCTGATTTTCAACTTGGAATAAGCACCCCAAAATGTTGGGATATGGTCAGCGATTGCCAGCGTTCCTATTCGTTCTCCTCCTCTTCCAAACCAGCACCAGCCACGGATGTGTTCCCCAGACATATCCCAGAATGCCTTGCTTTTCACCAGCCCACCTATCTGTCCTCAAACCTGCAACCTCCAGTCAGAGCTGCCCAGAAGCCTCCCCGTTTCCAGGGCTGAGAAGAATGGCTGACTACATGGAAGATGGCAAACAGGGATCTGATGAGAGAAGCTGGGGCCCTGCTGGAGCACAGCGCAAGTTTGCCTGTTTGCTCCCTTGCCATCCCCACCACACTGTTCTGTCTAAAGTGGTGCTTGTTTGCCATGTGAAGGAGAAGCCCAAGGCGAAGCACAGGTGCAATCCCTTGAGCTGCTGGCAGAGCCCATTGCATAGATCCAAGTGCATTTCTCTCCAAGCTGGGGCCCATGTGGACAAATTCGGGTACTAAACCAGTTGGGATCCCCAGCACTGAGGCATAAGCATGCCTTTGACTGAATGTCACCCACTCCTGTGGTGCCTCCTGTCTGTGTCCTCACTTCCTGCAGGACGACCCCAGCTTCCTAGCTGGACTCTCACTACAACGTAATTCTTACATCTAACTCTCTAAATGGCTTAAGTTTATCAAGGATGATTTGGACCTTGAATGGCCACTCTTAGGAATGTTTGACTTGAACAAAATTGTACACTTGAAGCATGTCTTATAAAAGAAGTAAAACTTCTCAAGCTCAATGGGCATCAGCTGACATGCAGAGACTTCCCTTCCATATTCTGGTGCATGTGGAGGCTGCAAACACCATAGAGGACTCGGGTGCTATGCCCCATCCTGTCACCAGCAGGCCCAGGTTTCTCTGCATGACGTTTTCCTAAACCAACTCTTCCTGCTCTCCCAGGAGACCCCACCTGTTGGAAGAGACTTGAGTGGAAGTACTGAGCTTCGTTGGAAGGGTCCTTATGCAGCCCTGTTGATAACAAGCATGCAGAGAGATTTCAGAAAGCCAGTTCTTGGATTCATGTTTCACAACCAAAGAACCAATTCAGAATTCCACAGGCCTAGAAGGCTAACCCACTGAATGACCTCCAGGCAGGATCCTCAGAGAGTAGAGAGCTGAGCCAAGCTCTATGGAAGATGCAGAGGATCTTGGATAGTGGGTAGCTTCTGCACCTGACACAGCTCCAAGGTTCCTTACTAATCTTGTCCTTTACTGACTTGCTTATAACCATCCTTTGTCTCATTTTCTATAAACTCTCCATTATTGTCCGCCATAATAGCCCTTTATCTCTTTTCTTCACTTTTTATGATAACTATTAGAACAGAACATATTCATGATGCCAAATACTGACTCCTTCCCTGAATCTTACTGATGCAGACTTACCACAGCACTACACCAAAAACCTCTAGACCAATGGCAAACCTGTGGCATGAGTGTGTTATTTGTTTTTCTTTAAGATAAAAAATGTTAATGTATGAGTTGTTTTTTCTAAACTAAAACCCCAGTCTTCAAGTTTAATTGCAGTGTTGTCATTTTTTGATAAATAAGTGGATTTGAGGTTGCAGTTTGGGCACTGATCTCTAAAAGGTTTGCCATCCTGCTCTAGGCTATTCCTGTTCCACCAAGAAGATCACAGAGAATTATAACCAGCAGCATTTTCCCTTCCACCTACATAGGCAGATGGCTTTAAGTAAGTCAGTGTGTGCCATGGTGGCATCTTTCCCAGACAGGGAACTGATTGTGACAACCGGTTCTAGACCTGAGTTCTGAAGCACTTATGGAACCAATTCCTCACCACCTGGCATAGACAAACAGAGACCCAAACACATAACCCAGCCAGGGGAGGGCCCTCACCTCAGTATCTCTGGGCCCTGGAAGACATCTCTTTGCAGCTGATACCTGGTGCTATTTGCTTCAGATGAACACCCATGTGCTTTATGAATGATGTTCTCGGACTTAGCCATACACAGATACCCTGCTTCTATATATCATTGAGGTTTTAGAAATTCCAACTCAGATATGAGCTTAGAACAAGACCATCCTTGGTTGTCTGGGCCTCTACCTGAGGGAATTATTGACTCATTTTTATGGGAACAGAACAGTGTCCCCAGTGGTGGGAATCATACAAGCAGAAAGTACATCAAGAAATGTACGCTTGACTTTGGCAGAGTTATGCATGATAACTCTACTGTGGGTGAAATACGAATGACATGAGCAATGAGGGGCAGTTACCTCATGCTCCATCTCTAGTTGGCAAGTCAGGGCAGGTCTGAGTCACCGCTAAGACTTCTTGCCAATCAGAGTCTATGAAAAAGGCAAAGGACAGCCCATCGCTGAAGGAAGGGACTCCTCAGCTGGTGATCTTTATGGCCCGTGGGTTTGTTCAGTGACCTGGGTTGGGTGACTTAGGTTTCTGTATCCAAACCTGTGCCAAGATGTGGGAGAAAAGTGTCATGATTAGGCCGAGTTGTGCATCCAACAGTCCTGGTTCAGCAGCCATCTCTGAGGAGTATGTCCAAACAAAGGCACAATTTTTTTTATGTCTTCAGTGGACATGTGAGATAGAGCATGGACACTAAAAAAAAAAAAGAAAAAAATTACTGAAGTCTGGAAAAAAATAAAGATAATGTAGAAAACATTTTCATTTGAGACCAGTATTTCCAAAGAGAACTGTCACAGAACATTAACTTCAGAACATAATGGAAGATTCCCTCCACAGATCACTGCCACATCTGGTGCAGCTCTTGAAAACTCCCAGGGGAAGGACCACGAAGACGTGAAGGCAACAGTGAAAATGCAGAAAGTGGAGGTCAGATGGGGCCTTCTTGCTTGGTGGAGAAAAGAAGCCAAATGACTGCAGTGCATTTATTTGTGCCCATAGCAGGTTGATGTCACAGGAAACCCCTCTGCCTAACCACCTGTTCCCTTGGCTCACCTCGGGAGCCTGTGTTCACAGGGCTGGCCTTGCTCTAGCCCTCACCTGTGATTCAGCTTCAGCTTCAGCTGGTCCCTATAGATCAAGGGTGCATGAAAATCTGTTTTAGTTGCTTTCTCATTGCTGGGATGCAATACCTGACACCCATAACTTAAAGGAGGAAAGGTTTATTCTGACTCATGGTTTGTGGCAGGATCAGTCCATACTGGGCTGCCTTAGAGGCAGAGCGGCATTGCAGGGGGATCTGCAGGGCAGAGTTGCTTGTGGCATGGCAGGTAGGAAGCAGGAGTCAGGGTCAGGAGAGGAGGAGGGAGATATATATGCATCCTTGCAGGACATGCCCCAGGATGCCCCTGGCCCCTTAGACTTTGCCTCCCAGCATAAATCTAGCTGTAAAACCACCAGTGGGCCAATCTAGTATCACACACCATGTTCCAGACACCTCCAAAAAGCCCCACCAGTGAATACATGAGGTTGTGGAGGGACATGTAGATATAAACTATAACAATTATGTACCCAAAATCCTGACATTTTAGTGTGAGAATTGGTGCACAGAATATTTACTTTGTGTTTTATCATTAAATATTGGAGTTTTCTATGACACATTTCTTTCTATTTTCTACTAAACCTAAATGGTTCTGGCCAGCCTACACTGATACGTACTTACCATCTCCTTTAGTTGAGTCTACAGGTACATTTTTATTAAGCAAAGACTTTCTAAAGCATGGGTTGCTTTTTAACATTAGAAAATTCTGTTGAAGGACAATATCCCCATAAAGGCATACATATCACATGTGTACAGCTCAGTGCATTCTGTAAATGAGCACACTGTGCCATCAGCACACAGGTTAAAAAGCTCAGAGGCCTCCCTGTACCCAGTGTTAGTCAGGGCTTCTTTAGGATGAGGAGCCCAGCACAAACCATCTTAGGCCAGGTGACGTCCACTATAGCTTCCTGTGCACAGTGGATGCTGGGTATTTAGTGGCAACCCTGGCCTCTGCATGTGGGCTGCCAGAGGAGCCCCACAGCATGACCATCACAAACACCCTCCAGATAGTGCCAAGTACTGGTGGCTGGTTGAGAACAACTACTATGGCTCTCAGCACAGAGATTGACTTGGCCTTTTGTGTATTTCGTATAAATAACTTGTACACGTGTTTTCCCTCATGGCTTCATCCTCTCTGTACTTTATTTCACTGAGAGGCCCTCATGGTTGTGTGTGGCTGTGGAGGGGTCACCCTTGCCACTGCATCGCTCTCTATCACGTCCACGTGCCATGAGTGATTTATCCCTTCCGCTGTGAAAGGGTGTTTTGGTAATTTTTGATGAATGCAGTTTTAAAACTCTTTTATTTCTTACCATACTTTATACTGTATCTAAAATTACATGCCATACCTTCTAAAAATTTACTTTTGAATTTAAGAAAATTTTATGTATCTAAAAGAACTCATGCACTAGGCATTGTAAGTAAAATGTTTTTATGGTAGCTTCCTAAAAATCCTCAATGCAACCACTGAGGTTGAAGCTCAGAGGGAAAGGAAGAGGCGAGCACATACTCTGTGGACTCTGTGGGCTCCGTGGACTGAATGCCCAGCTCTGGCTCTGTGTGTGGCTCTGCAGATGTGAACGGAGCCAGACGAGTTCTGCAGGTCCCTTCACCCTCCTGTGGCCTCGCTTCCTTTCCTACCTGGAAGGGCGCTCATGGCTCCCCTGCTTAGAAGACAGTCTCTGATCAGAAGATCTGGGCTGTGCCAGGGAAGGGCTGAAACATCCCTATGAAACTGTACCCATCTAGGGCCGTGGGACAGAGTGAAAGTCTAGAACTCTTAGACCCCTCCCCATCTTACCCAGGTAAGAAAGCAGAGGAACGTGTGAAGCAGGAACTTGGTCACCATGAGCAGCCCAGGCTTTGTGGAAAGATGTCACCCAGAGGCTGGATCGCCCTTTCTCCGACTCAGGAGAGATGAGTGTGAGGAGCAATCTCAGACTTGGCCCAGGAAACCAGCCAGCGGGGGTGCACCAGGCTTCGCGGTACGGAGGTCTGAAAAGTCCATTTACCTTCAGAACACATCCTGGGAGCTGGAGCAGCAACTCGCTACTAGGCTTCTGTGTGGTCTGTGTCAAGGCTGTCGGGCAGCTGTCCTTTCAGAAGAAGCTCGACTAGCACCATTCCACAAAGCATCTTTGTCTCTTATCTTTGGTACTCAAATATTTAATTAACCATCTACAATTTCAGTACCATGGAAAGCGCAGGTGGGTGTTAGGCAGCATCCCTCGCCCTTGTTTCTGACTCACCGCCATGAGGCTTCCCTGAGGTTCCCCCCCCCTTCCCTGCTAGCTCGCTATTACTGTCCATTCTTCATGCTAGTACTATTCTATTAAATTAGACAAATGATGATGTGAGTGTATTATGAGTTGGCTTTTTGTTTATGTTTGCATTATGATGATCAAATGATTAAAAAGAATTAAAAATTTCAACCAAATATGCAAAAGCAAAGCAATAGGAATTATAAGAATATTTTAATTTCTACTACTATTTGCATATTTTTATTTAATAGGTCATTATATAAAACTAGACCTTAGTCCCAAGAAAATTTTAGAAACCCATAAAAATAATATTTTTATACTTTATTAGGCAGTGAGTGATTTAAGCAGCTTGACTATTTTACTAGAGAAGGAACAAGTGAAACAAAACAAGCCCTCACTCCCAGGACTCTGCTGTGGCTCATGCACAAGCAGGAGCAGCTCCGTCCTCCCGGGACAGCACCCACAGCAAGCAGCCAACCCTAGAACAGCGGGACGCGGAGTCCCTGACTTCAGGCCCTTGGTATTTAAAAATCAGCCCTTTGCTTTTGTTTCTTGACCAGTAGGAAAATCACATGAGAACGTATTTTCCCTCTACTTACCCATCACTGCTGAAATAATCCATAGTGAATGCACTGGACTTCTCACTGGACTACTTGTGCCTTCCCAATAATCTGTCTCAAAAATCTTTTGCTGCAAAGGTGCTGTGGCCAGTTATCACATGGTAAAGGAATGCGTTTCTTGTTAGATTTTTTCCTTATTTGTGAGCCCCAGTTCAGGGTGTCTGATCTGGGGCCTGAGGGTTGAACACACTGGATCCTGTGGGTCATGTGCAAAATGTACTATAGTTAATATATTCAAGAAACAAAACTTCATTTTTAATACAAAGTCCACAAGTTCGACATGCATCAGTGTAATAAGCATCTTCATGTTTAAAGGAAAATTGAGCATCTTTTTGTAAAGTAAAATGTGTATGCACTTTCTTTAAAACACCACACATGTGTGTATGTCTGTGCATATGGACACACAGCAGTGTAGCTCCATCTAATGTGCACACTCATGTGATGTGTGCGAATGCGTGCTCACATGCACATGCACCGCGACGGTAACTCAGTAGAGCTGAGTGCTGCCCTGGCTGCTCCTCCAGTCACCCCGTAATCACCCAGAAAGTTACCCAGCTCTACTGCTTTGGTTACAGTCTTCTGGTTTGGCCTCATATTTTATCCCGTGTGTTCCTCAACTGTGCCCACATGTTCTTTATTGAGTCTCCCTCAGTTTTCCACACTCTGCACTGTTGCGCTCCACAGTGCCTCAGCAGCTCACTGGGAGCGTGCTGAGTATTTTGTACAATGGTCCTTGGTTTGTCTGACGTTTTCTCGTCACCAGATAGAGATTATGGATTTTGGGGAAGAACACCACAGCAGTGCAGGTCCTTCTCCTGCCACACCAGAGGGCACAGCATCTCAACCGACTTCTCTGGACTGCCTAGTAGGATATGTCTGCCCAATTTCCCTGCTTCGGTCATTACTTTTCCCTGTCTGTTATTTGTAATTAGAAGCAACACACATTCAGAGAAGGAAATTAAGCTCCACCTCTTGGAGAAGAGAAAAAAAATCTACATTTATTATTTGAAATTCGTCTGTAAGAAGTCTTGTCTCTTCCCTGTTTATGTTATTCATTCATTCATTCAACTGTATTTGTGTCAGTATGGCTTTCTGAATATTGTGATCTTTGGGTTATAATCAAGTTTTTCAAGGAAATTTAATTTTGGGGTCTTTAAATTTATCAACGCTTTACCTTCCATCTTCTGTGCTTACATCTTGTTTGGGAAGGTTATTCCAGCCCTAATAATGCTGGCTATTTCTGGAGTTTCCTTGCTGACAGGCAGCTGGCGAAGAGCAGAGTAACTCAGTTCTGTGCGTGCCAGGAGGGAGGGCTCTCAACCAGGTCTTGCAGGTCACTACATATCTGTCCCGACATCGTTTGTGTACGCTCTTTTCTGTTGGCCTGAGCTGCATCCATTGTCACATCCAAGTGGTGGATGATGTGCGCCTCTGTGTGCAATCCACTGTACATTTGTCTATTTGTGTTAACTCTGCCCTACTGGGCTGGGAGTGTCACTCTGTGACACGGCCCTCACTGACACGTGTGAGGCCCTGGTTTCCATCTCCAGCACTGGGGGAAAAGTCATTCATTTTTCCTATGTTCAAAAAGGACAGGAAAGGTTGCTTGCTGTATGAATCCATTTATATGAAGGGTCTGAAAGAGCTGGGGAGGGACAAGTGGGAGGAACTTCCTGGGCCTGGGGCTTCTTTCCAGGAGATGGAGGGTTCTGGACTTAGATCAAGGATCTGTGCACAGCTTTGCCAACATCCTGAAGAACTCTGAAGCATGTGCTTTAACAGGATGAACTTTACAATATGGAATTATCCCAGAAATCATCACCATGAACTGAAGTTGAATAATGGGTACAGGATTTCTTGTTGGGATGATGAAAATGTTCTAGAACTAAATTTTAATGACAGTTGCACAACTCTATAAATATGCTAAAAAATATCAAAATATACACTTTAACAGGTGATTTTGTATTTGGAAATTTTTATCAGTGAAGCTGTTCAAAATATATGTTGGCAATTTTTGTTAATTTTACCATCAGATAAACCTAAAATAAGTGGAAAATTAAGAGAAATTATTTGGGAATTCTGGTTAATAGGTCACAGAATTGAATCATAGACTGGTGAAAGGACTGTTAACTTTGGGGACCATGCCAGCCTACACTGCTCTGGGTAGCTGAATATTTCCTCCATTCACCTTATTCGTGTTTTAAGGGTTGTTTCTTATTGTTATAGCTTTTATTTCATTTGTAGATGCATCTCTTTTTCTATCCTGATATGTAGATATATAGTTTCTGGTATATAGGAAATAATTGAATTTTATGTTGAATATGCTTCTGGCTACTTTATTAAATTCTCTTATTGGCTAAAATAGTTTCTATTTGATTTCCTTGAGTCTCTAGGAACAGTCTTATCATTTGAAAACAAATTTTACTCTCTTCAGAACAGTATTTCTATCTCATATCCCTAGATCTTAGGTTCTTGCAAAGACAGAGGTCTCTGTAATCACCTTTAACATTAGATGTGACAGCCGACCTCTGTGCTGTCTTTCTTCACCTTTATGGATGCCCCTTGCTCTTGGTTGCGGAACATAACTTGTCAAGCAAAAATAATTTCCTTGCATCTCTGATGTCAAGTAACATCGCTCTGCAAGTGAGACAGAGTTTGTAGGTGGAGGTGGAGATAATTTGAGACAGTGGGAATATCCTGTTTCCAAGAACTGTTTCCTGATGGTATTAGTATCCACTGATAAGTCTTGCCTAAATAAATTACTATCCCGTACTCATAAAATGATAATTCCCCAAATTCTGCTAAGTTTTCTGTCTTGTAGCCAGTGCTTTCTGAAGAGCAAGCTTCCCCACTGCAGCTCTAATTTTAGATAAGCCCTGTAGACATCATCTTAATCCAGTGTTGCCATTGTTGTATTTGACACTCGTTGGGCGAGTGCTCGTGCCCTTTCTCACGCCTGCTTGTGTTTGCACACTTTCTTACTTTCTGACAAGGCAGTGAGAACAGGGCTCACCTTGTGTGCTCCTGGCTCCCCAGGACCTTTCACTTCTGCCACCACGGGTGGCTACTAGGTGTGCCTGCTGTGACCCTACCATAGCTTCAGGCTCTCAGTGGAAACAGGTATGTGTAGGTAAACCTCATCCACTTCTGTCTGCCCATCCAACCAACCAGCCAGCCAGCGTCTACGGTCTCTGTGTTAGATGTCATGGGTTGATGCTGAACGCTAATGACTTCATGTTAGCTTCCAGCTACAACATGCTTACTTACTGGCTCAAACTAAGAATGTATAAAGAGTGCTTTTAGAATTGCTAACATATATCTTGCTAGGAGAGAAAAACAAACTGTTTACTAACAAGAGTTCAATACTTGCTCCAGTTCTGTTCTAGCTTGGAAGTGGGGCACGTAGTCAAAAAGCTAATTTGGTGAGCATTTCCCCTTTAATTTGTTATGCTAGTCTTTTGAAATACTGTTAGACATGTTTATTTTTGTTTGCATTCTACTTTATGGTTTCCTCATTCAACTATGTTGATTTTTTAAACTATTACTTTTTATTATATAAAAAACAAATATGATTCCAAATTAGAATAGAAAACCAACTAATTAGATATGTGTTGCCTCAAAGTCCTCCCACTATGCCATGAGCCACACCCTTAGAGAACATTTTCTTAGGTTTTGGTTTGTCCTTGTACAAAAGTAAATAGATACAGAGTGTTTTGTTTCATTATCTTTCAAAATGGTAACACATTCTCTACACTTCTTCAGTTGCTTTATTCACTTTAATGGAAGTGATTGCTACATTAACAGTAGTAAGACTACTTTAAAATGCAAAAAAGGTGGGCTCAGGAAAGTTAAGTGCCTTTTCTAGGCTCACAGAGCCACGCAGAGGTACTAGGAATATGGGTTTGCACCCTGATTCTTTTAATCGTCCTTCTAATATTTTCTATTTTTTATAATTAGTTTGCAATTCTCAAATCACAGTAGGCAAAAATAATGTTCACGTTTTTATTTTCTGGAAATATTACCATTTCCCAGGTTTGTTCAGAGAAATTTTTTTTTTTTTTTTGCGGTACTGGGGATCGAACTCAGGACCCTGTGCTTGCTAGGCAAGCGCTTATTCCACTGAGCTATATCCCCAGCCCTGTTCAGAGAAATTAATGATATGTTTAATGGGAATTTGGAATAGCTCTAAATTTCCTGTTGTGGCAAATCTGACTTCTTCCAATTTGTTTTTTGGAAGTTGAAAATACTCTGCAAGATTATTTGCTTCCTTATCATCCTACACTCCTTCTGTCTGTTCTGACTTTAGACTTCTCAGATGTGCACTGCCTTTAAAGTCTTTACGGTGTAATGTATTGTAGCTGTATCAGTGCCCATTGGAGAAACAGACCTAATGCAAGACGTGTAAGCATGTAAGGGTTTAAAGGTTGGCTTACAGTGCCTCGGCAGAATCGCAGTGGGAGCGAGCAAAGGGTCCAGTGGGAGGCCTGAGCTCACTGTGGCGTCCTCTGCGAGTCCCTGTTAGGAGGTGGAAGAGCCTGTGCTGGAAGCCAGGAGATGTGGTGCCAGGTGAAGGTGAAGACTGGGGCTCCTTCTCCTCCTCCAGAGAAGCTGAAGCAGCCTTCCCAATTGCTCCACTTTTACTTCCAGGAACAAGCCTGAGGAGGGATGGTCTTCTGTCCTCAGTAAATCCCCTCAGCCACATCCAGAACTATGCCAAGTATTTGGGCTTTTCTTACTCAAGTTGACACAGTTCACTGATTCATAGAGAGAGGACATTAGCACTCAAGTCATAGCAACTGAAGCTCCTCTCAGGGGTTCCTCTTCTACAAAAGAATCTTTCAGCAGTTAGAGAAAGTACATCTCAGCTCTATCTATAGAAAAATGGCCCTGTGGCAACACTGTATTTTGCTAACATGCAAATTAACCCAAACTAACCATCAACCCCAGGAAGAGTTGGAAAATGGGAGAGAACCCAGCTGACTGCAGGGTGTGGGGACCCACTTTCAGCACACAATTAATTTTCCTGCCATGAGGCTTTTTGCTAATAACTTCCTTTCTTTACTGTTTAACCCAGAAGACTCTAGTACAACACCACAAAGCCACTGTCAACATGAAACTTAGCTCTGGAACTAAAATGGTCCCTTCTTGGGTTCTGACAAACTTTCCTCACTTGTCTGTGGTAGGTGCACCACAGGCCCACTTTCCTCAGGACAAACCACATGGAAAAGGAGAACAGCACAGGGGCCTCGGGAGACACATCCCTACCTGTGGACATCCTCTGAGATGCATCTTTATTTCACGCATTTCGTGACATTCAAGATGTGCATTCATGTGAGCTAGGGGATGTCTAGGTTGGAAAAAAAATACCTCAGAGGGAGGGGATGAACACTGACTTTTTAAAATGAATTTTTAAAGAAAATAAAAAAAACATTAAAAAGATACAGAATTTCAACAAATATGAATACATACATGTCATATATATGTCTTATAAAGTCTTTCTATTATTAACATTTTGAAAATGACTCAAGTAATACTGAGCGAGCAATTTATTAAAAAATATGGCTGGGCCTGGTGGCGCACATCTGTAATCCCAGCACTCGGGAGGCTGAGGCAGGAGGATCGTTGCAAGTTTGAGGCCAGCCTGGGCTACAAAGTGAGCTCAAGGCCAGCCTGAACTGCATAGTGAGACCGTCGACTGCCCAGGTCCTGGCCTATGATTTGCTACTGACTCCCAGCTGCCAATAGTACCCGTAGCCACACAGAGGGGACAACCCTGCCCAGGGCCTGACAAAGGCGCTCAGGGGGAGTCACCTTGCTGCAGTGTGGGACCAAAGCTACAGTGACACTTGCCCCCTTCCGCTCACCTGCTTTGCCCTTTCTGTCCCCCTGCCTGCGCAGCTCAGTGAGCACTGAGCAGAGGAGTCCCAGTCCAGCTCAGCTCCTGGTGATGCTGCTAAGGCAGGCAGTGTGCAGGCGTGGATACAGCAGCTTCCTCCTAAGTTAAAAGAGTTTGTCTGTCTTTAGGAAAGGCTGAGGTAATTTTCTTGGGGTGAAAGGGAAGGCTCTGCAGTCCAGGCTAGCCAGAG